>JAOTAV010000008.1:83669-105708 GCA_026546445.1 Cyclargus thomasi
AACTAAAAAAGATGTAAGAGAGAGTTTTACGAAACAATTTAATTGGCTTTATGTAGTTTTTATTACGATCAGTTGGCTGAAAATTCTAATTTCAATTAATATTTAATTCTGACATTTTAGTCACAAATAGTATCTACATCCTAAGAATAACCGAGTAATTCAAAGTGACATTTTATTTTACTTCTCCGTCAGTCGCCATTTAAATTGTGTTCGTTGCATTACACTAATTGGGCCGCGGACTGACGTTGTATGTGGCGTATTTTTTGTGTTCCCTTTCTGTTTGAGGTTAATCTTCATTTGCATTATAGGTTTAATAACAGAATTTCACTTTATCCAGCGCTCCAACTTTACGAAGAATTTTTAAAGCATCTTTGTTTTTCGTTAAAAGGTTACGTCAAAGGATTCTTTATTGAATAACTCGAGAATCCGTTCAAAACATCCCCCGATTTAGGTTTCAATGCTGTCCCTAGTCTGGAGCTAAGTCCTTTAAGATTATCGGAAATTTCATTACTTTGGGTCGACGCCCGCTTAATACATGTTTCTGAAGCAGACATCAAGATTGCTATCCAGTTTTAAGGTTAAAACTAAGTTAACCATTTTCAAGGTAAAATGACTTTACCGTTCTAATAAAACACATTATTTATGACATTACGTAGCTCTTCTTGCTCTCAAAGTGATTTTGAATTTCACAAAAGCATCGTAAAAAATCCCTCATATTTATGAGAGATTTTTTAATTTTACTATTTAGTAACGAAAGTATTTCAATCCAGATAAGTGCACAAGTTTGAACCTAGATTATATGCGTGGATAAGCGAATGAGTATAAAGCACCAATCCAGTTTCCAACACTAGGTCAGCTTAGAAACGTGCCTAGAACAGGAATCGAACGGCCGACCCGACAATTATCGATTATTAAACACTTTGTTCGAGGTGAAACTTAAAACGCCTTTCCCTTCGCATGTAATATCATTTTCCTAACAGTATCTTAAAAGCCTCGGTTGACATTGATTAGAGGATTACGGGTGAAAACGCGGCTTCAAACTTTCTTTTCTTAATTTAAAATAGAAAAGCAATGTATAATAATACTGAAATACTTTAGATGCTTTAAATATAGCTGTTTTACGTTTTACTATGATAAATAAAACTTATTAAATTTAGAGTTCTAGGTAGTTCAGCAGAATATTTTCATAAATTTAGTTCTCGTAGACTAATTTTAAAATTTAAATGAATATGATTTTTAATTTTATTTATTTCTATTAATTTTGTTCAAATAATCAAATGCAAAAAATTATTATGAAATAAATGGGACACTCATATCTAAGAATTAAATTTTTCGTTTCTTGAATTGAAACTGAATATTTCAAAATCCACGTTCGCCTCAGATTTTGAATCACTGAAAACAAACGATTTAGCTGCACGTCTCTTAATTGCCGTATTGGGTCATCGTTCGGTCGCGGCCGGTGCAGGGTTGCTGAACTTTGCCGTAACTCAAGACCTCCTCTTAGGCATACATTATTAATGCAGATATCTGATACTTTTAATTCACCTGAAATGTCACTGGCCCTTGCTTCCTCACTAACTGTATTTACATTGTTGCCTTCATTTATGACGTCGATTTATTATTTAAGACCTCGCTGGCATCACTTTGATTCTTAAAGTTATTTATTTAATTGAATTTGAAAATAGTGTTTGGCATTTTTAACGACTTCCTTTATTCTCGTTTAGCAGTTCGACGATAGAATGATTTTTAAGATACCATTTAGCTTTATGTGTTCGCAGGTTAATAAAATTTACATACGCTATGTCACTTTACTGGTATAGTAGTGCAATGGTGCCGTTGTCCTGATGATGATGGCACCTAAAACTTTTCACCTTAACATAAATTCTAACTTATCCCGTCTACAGTGAGAACATTTAACGCGGTTCTTGATCCCGAAATAGAGCTCTCCAGAAAATTTAATGATAACACGAACACAAGAATATTCTTAAAGTTTGTCTATTCATCATTTCGGATCGCCGTCGCTTATTGGCTCGACTCGTTCAGGGTTTCGCTGATATAAATTCTTAGGAGATGTTATTGCTTAGAAAGCTCGGTAAAAATTTGTACAATTAAAATTGTCAACGAAAATATTTGAGCAATAATGTTGATAGAAGTAAAATAGTACTCACTTTGGACACTTCAGAAACCCAGCTGCTATTATCAGGAAGTTAGGCTTAAAAGCGTGTCAAAACGTCCTATTCACTTAATCTAACGTTCTCTTTCTGTCAAGGTCTCGTAAGTCATACAAAGATATGACATTATCAAAACCGAAAAAAAATCGATTTATTTTAAGGTTGGAGACCTTCATTTCACCTTCTACCGCTCCATTACAAATAAGTTGTTATTTGTGGCTTACAGCGGCAAAAAATAAGAATGATTACTATGAACGTGATTAGACAGATACCGTGCGCAAAAAACTAGAGTACCCTTTTTTCGTGAAGGTGGCACTTACCTTTGATTATGTTACCCTTTAATATCGCCGATATGTGTAGCTGTTTTGTTTTAATTGGTATTCTATGTTTGTTTAATTTGACAGTATGTAGTATGTATTGTGACAGTATATAAAGCTTTTATAAAGTTCTTTCATTATGTTTTTGATGTCAGTATTTACTCTTTCCTCACATACGCAGTTATCTTTTTATATGCTAGTAATAGTTATAAAAAATTTGTTTTTCTGACTCTACATCATAGGTATGGAAAAATAACAGATATCATTTATATTTTGATATTAAACACCGCCCGAGGAGCTAACCTCGCCGATTTGTCTGTAATGATCCTCATTTGGTAGTATGTTTTATATAACAAAAATATCATAGATTATAGACTCTCGTATGAAGTAGTGAACTTGAATTTAAGTGTAATATCGCACAATATGAATGGTGAATACCAAGATAGAGATAATAATCATGATAGTTTGTTATAATATGTTAGATTAAGGCGTAGTTAAAGGCGATATTTTTGCTCCTACTTATTGAATTTGCGTCAACGGTGATACTCTTGATCATAAGTAGTTAGGTAATGCTTTTGAAGACGTATCGCATTTGTGGGCTTACGTGTTCGGTAATGAACTGACAGGCTTATTACCGAGTTGCCCGGAGGCGCTGGTGTCAAATTCAATACCAGTATTGACGCAGATTAACACGAAGATAATCACGAGCGCACTGTACATCGTGTTCGCTAATAGCATCATGAGGCGGAAAATGTATTCGTGTTTAAATGTTCCCACAAAGTAAAGTAAATCATTGTTTATTTGTGGAACGAGTTTAGGACGGCTTAGATTCTTCAAAGTTCCCAGAAGCGACCGCATTATCGAGCAAACAAATCGAAGCAAATTAGTGTGGCGGTGTCTTTACAGGGTATTTTTAGGCATCCGAAGAACTTTATTTATGTTTAACCCGATGAAACGGACCCGTTTAAAATGTGATAAATGAGCCAATAACTCCGCCGGCGCTCCTTATATGTGACATATAAATATTTGAATAACGTTATCTAAATGTACCGTTTGGATAAAATGCGAAACTTCCTTTTATGAAGTCGGTTAATGGTTGAGTGCTAAAGGTTGCACACGAGATGTCCCACTTGATATTCAAAACATGTACGGGGGAATAGATTATAGGGAAGGGGTCGTAGACTAAAACCTCAGTTTTGCATTTCGCGCCGTTACCGACTAAAAAGATTTTATCGACTCGGAAAAAACACTACGCCACACTAGAATTTCAATTTTCTCATCATCATCATCATCATCACTCAAAAAAGGAAAATGATCTTGACGATGCAAAACTGGAAGAAAGATAGAGAACGTTAATAAATCTGAAACGCTAATAAGCCTATTCTAAATCTTCTAAGACTTCCTTTTTATGAATATCTTTCATATCTTTGAAAGAGTAATGGTCTCTCTTATTATATCCTTGTCGTGAGCTTCTTGAAGCATCCTTTATTGTTATATTTATAAGCTATCCTTTATTGTTATATCTCTTTAAGCTGCTCAAGCTATTTACTATTACTCGCCCGCTTGCATTTCCTTCTTACTTACACCATAAATTACCAATGTTATGTTTCACAAGCAACGTAGAACTGTAGAAATTGGAATTGTGCAAATATAACATAGCTTCAGTTATAATAATCGATGTGTCATTTACGCTTGTTGGGTTAGTTATATTATATTACAATGTTAATAATGAAATCATAATATATACGAGTCGAATCACTAATCAATTTTAAATGTATGTCACACCGTGTTTACAAATTCGGTGTATCCATATATAGAATTGGATTATTGTCCGTATGTACGCAAAACAAACGTACGATTGCCGTAAATAATTTCATACGATTATGGTCTTTATGGTCACTGTAATAGTGTAGTAAATCGCATTAGCTATTTCATTACATCGACCGTTGTATTGTTACTAACCTGATAATATATGGGCGATCGTTTATTTATGATTCTCCATTGGCGCAATGGTTAGAGTGATGAAATTTAAATGGGGATTCCAAGTTCAAATTCCTGTCGAAACGATCATAGTAATTAAACCAAACAATGTCATTGTCAACTTTAATTGTTGATGTTTATTTAAGTTACGATTCATATAATAACTATCACACCTTGCTTTTGCTTGCTTGCATATTATATGTTGCTTGTATATTATGCTCTCATATTATATCTTTATCTTATTTTTAAATTTTTCTCGATCTATTAAGTATATTTTTTATAGTTTGGACTATAATTCCCTATTTTCGATTAATTATATAACAAGAATATACTATCAAGCAATGCAATTTATTTTGCTCTGCCAAAAACTATTTCAAATCAATATTGGTATCGTTTTCGCTACGTCTAGACTATCGGCCATAAAAAGCATATTATAAATTACACACCTATTCAAAAGATGTGATTAATGTGGCTAGTCAACTTCTAACACGTTGTACAATTATTTAAATTGAAATAACAGCTTATCTAATGAGAACCTTATTTGATCGAGCGAAAAAAAATTATTACCTTTAAAGTCATCGACTTATTCTTCCGTAATATATTTAAATGTAAGCTATATATAGTGGTTAGCTTCTGTACTTAAAACGACATCATTAACTTCACATCGATCTTTATTTGTCTGTCCGTCTATCAGTCGCGTCTTCCTATATGTATCATCATGATTACTTTTACGAATAAAGAAAAAATGAAGTTTATTATCTGCGACGTCAATCGAGCGAATAAAGTATTAACAATTAAAGGAAATCCCAGTACCATCTAAGAATTAATGGAATCGTTGAAGAAATATTAATAATTAATAGTATTTGATATCGAGAACCGGTCGTTATACAAAAAGTATATGTACGTGATGTTACATATAACAAAGATTAAAAGCCTTGGCCGGTTTAACGGTTCGAAGATTTTAAAGGTTAACACTTAGGTCTCATTATAGCACGTCTAAGATCATTTTTTACGACGATAACTATCGTGTACGTGTCGGTTTTTTTAAACAAAACAGAATTCGCTTTAGATAACATCGGATCTTTTTGTCAGTTCATTATTCAGAAAAGTTCTCTCGATGTGACATACGGATAACGCCGAGGAATATTACTGATAGAATTTATTTAGCAATAGACCCCAAATTCTACTTGCTTTATTGTGGAAAGCCTCGCGGTCTGTTAGAGAATTCATAAAAATATAAAGCAGTTGGTCACAGCAATAAGTGAAGCATTTGATAGTGGAGTAAATTTTAATGACAGGGGTGCGGTTGGAGCCATCTAGAAGAGCTTGTGATGCAGCACACGAAAGTCGTAACCCATTTTCCTAAAGCATTTTACTATTGGAACGTTTACTTTTATATTTGACATTACTTGTGGTGATATGAATTTAATAGATGCATTCAAATAATTTTAAAGACAGAATAATAACATCCAAATATAAGTCTTGTGCGCGTGTGTTTTTCACTCAACTCTTCGTCTTCTGGCAGGACCACGCCTGTCGGGTCCGGTAGTATATAAAAAGTACATGTAAATTCGTCTAGCGTAGTGGACCCTTAATAGATTGGAGCTTTATTTATTTTGATTTGATTCGATCTAGCTTTAGCTGTATTTTTATGTCTCATTTTTTATCTCAGTTAGCTTTTGCTCTATTATTATTATCCTATCACGCAGATTAGAAGATTCATGTTTATTTTACGTTAGCGGTACAAATAGACGAAAGCACGTAGATAGCGAAGCGATCCTATAAGGGTTTCCGTTTTCCGTTTGAGTTAAAAACCCTCAAAAGATGAAAGTCATACTTTCACTCCGCAGTCAAGGGGCTAACTGGCAAATTCAATTCGATAAGGCGAACATTTTCTAATAACATTTGAAGGCGCATTCCCCCGTGTAGGGTCGGGCTCGAATACCCTTCCCTGAGGCCACGTCGACAAAGTCCAAAGGAATTGACATGTCCCTAGAATAGCGGGTGATAAGGTTCGGCTAAATAAAGTTTACCCGTGTTTGGAAAACGAAAAAAAGTACAAAGGGAATTCTGAAATTTCCAAAAAATGACCTTTAATGACTTTAATAAGATCGTTATTTATTTGAACATGTAACATTGAAATTCGAAGCAGAAAGAAAACGTTAACAATGGATCTTAATGATCGTAGATTACGCAACGTGATAGATGGATAACGCCCACAAAATTGAATAGAAGTTAAACCAACGGTAATTGCATGAAGTACTCAAATCTGACAAGAAGTGTATTGCGGCCGTGGCATTTTGTAAATTGACAAAGGCAATTGAATATTGATACAACGCGATTAGAAGACTGTAATTTTAATACGATATTGTAATCATAAGCTGCGTGTTGAACATGGTCTGGAATTATCATGTACAAACAAACATTAATATTCAATTTAGATATTCCATTAATAGATCTTGGTATACAACAAGTATATACGACAGTCTGTCCGTAGGATTTTTTTTTCTTTTAAAATAAAATTAAGAATTTGTGGTTTCATCTTTGTCTATTTTTATTTTATAACTAGTTGATACCCGCAACGTTGTCACGCGGGAATCTTACATTTTTCCGGAATAAAAAGTATCCTATATGTTGCCCAGGCCTAATAGCTATTAAACAAAAAAAAATTGATTCAAATCCGTCCCATAGTTCCTGAGATTAACGTGTGCAAACTCTCAAATGAATGTAATGTCTCAAAACTCAAATGAACATGTCACATATTTTAAATCCATTAAAAAATAAACTAACAAAAAAGTTTAAAATCCTTTTGAACACTATGAATCAAGAAAGTAAGGTATTCTAAGAAGAAGTTTTACCCATACCGGAAGAACATAACATCTAGATAATGTTTTAATGTTCGAAAGCTGCATTCAAATTAATAATTCTGGGAAACGTTAATTGCAAACTTAATTACATAAAATTTCTGAATTACTAAAAAAGTATATTATTTCGCTTTCAGCGTGTTACTCATTAAACACAACATATTCCTTCCGCTGTATGGCCTTGCATGAACAAGCTTACTCGAGTATAATATTTATACGAGTCATTACGAATTTATGAGGAATCGAAGGATTTTTGCAAAGTTTGCGTGTTCAAAATGTTGGCCAGGGATCTTCCTCAAAAGTTGGTTCACGCCTTTGTTACATTTATGATATAGATGCACCAGGCAACATGGAGTTGCAAGCGTACTTCGAATAAGTCATGAATTGTACGACTGTTGCATGCGCTTCATAAAATAATACGTACATTTTAAACGAGACGACCGGGGAGTGTGTTTTACGTTTCATGGAGTGCTTTCGTATTTGTTTGGTTTGTTATTGGTTTAATATAAAATGTTGCTTCTGTAAGTTTGTTTGCACATTAATTGGCTTCGCCGGCATCTATTTCAGTATTCGAGTTAACTACTGTTTATTTTGTGAAAGGGGTTTTTCTACGTACACAATTTTATTTGTACTAGCATAGGGTTCAAAGGCGTGCGTGTTTATTTTACCACGAGTCTCTCTTTATGCATCGGTGAGCAGATGCAAGTAATAACGAAAAGAGTTAACAAAAGCTTAATTTCTGTGAAAATCCCTCTCAATAAATCGCAAGATGTCGTCACAGATTTAATTCTTTATTCCCGTTCGGACCCGATGAAATTGCTTCAGTAATAAGGGACTTTAATAAAGGAATCGGTCAAGCGTGAACGCCCTATAATAATACGGGTTCGGAGCGCACGTGGAATGATAAAGTTATGTAAAAACTTACTTTCACCTTCTACTAAAGGGATTATAATTAATGGACAAAGTTCCAATTTCAATTACGCGACCATTTTAACTTTCCTAGCGGGTAATTATAAAAATTCACCAACTTTTTAATTCTCGCTCATTTAGTATTCTAACCTTTCCTATATCTTGAACTGATTGCTTATCTGAAGCAAGTAAATCTGTCCTCGGCACATTGTCTAGTTCATTTGAAATCGTGACCAACATTATTGGTTGTATGATTTATTATTTAGGAAGCTATTGGCATTAATTATCGAACTACTCGTTTTAACGTGATTAATTATTAACGTTTCAAACTTATAATTAATTTTGTATCGGCAATATTGAATTTGGTATAATAATAAAACTAGACACGTTCTATTTAAGGAACTTGCACCGCTAATAATTACTATATAGGTAGTTAAAGTACATTTAGAGATAAGTATTTACAGAATCAATAAACTTACTCCTTCGTTTTCAGCAACAATTATAATTAAGGGATTTAATAGGTCATAATATCCAATAGCAATTTCTGTGCAAACGACTGAGCTCATTCATTATGTACACATTAATTTAAACTATTCGATTTCAAAGGGTACCCCAAAAAGTTTCATTTCGACTATTGTAAGTCATTATCAGCAAACACAAAAGACCTCATCTGGTGAGGCTCCATTATTGAGGCCCTAATCGCCCCCGGCTTTGTGTGCCAAAGGACTCGGATTGTCAACATCTTCATTAATATTTTCTACCTTGCATTATGTGCTAAAACTCTTAAGAGCTTAAGGATCTTGTAAAGTGTCTGATTTAGCTTGGCCGTTCACTCCATAGATTCTATTATTGAGTACTCGTTTATTTTAATTGAAGTGTGTAAAAGTTTTAATGGCTGCGTTTTATTTGTTCAGATAAGACCCAATAAACTGCAGTGCATTTTAAGAATGGACATAAAGGTGCTGCTAAAGTAGATACCAACATAATGATATTATAGACATAATCCTTCATCACACACATATATTGATTATTTGAAAGGTTCGCTTAGCCATGATAAGACAATTATAATATGATGTATTATGAATTTCATAAATATATGATAAGTACGCTAACCCATTTACAATTACAACTAATTTTATTTTACGTCAAACCATAATTGTGTTAGTCATCAATAACATCCATGTTATAACTGAAATTAGTACATTATTAAATATTGATGATGCAATTAATTTTGATTTCATTATAGCAAAATTAAATTTTATTTGTTGTTAAAAAAGCTTTAGCGCTGAAGTAAAGTTAAAATCAATTATAACATTTGTTAGTGTATATAATAGTGTAAGGATCCAGATCCCTTTCAATGATAAGAATGAAAAGAAGTCAATAATTCCTTCAGAAGTCTGCAGCTTGGGAACACACAACTTGGAGTTAACAATAAAAATGTTATATCCGTACTTGTAGTTTCTACGTCCAGGTATGGGTGCAATAAATATTTAAGATCACGAATCACATCCGACCATAGAGATTCTCGAGTTATGGTACCCAATGAAATAAGGGAAATTGGAAACGTAAAGGTTTCATGTATCGTTAAACCACTTTAATGCCATTTTTGGCGGGCTTATTGGTATCAATTTCAGGTTGATTACAGCTCAATTCGGCCCTACTCGGTGTTGCAACGCTAGACGAAGTCAGAAATCACTATGTTTCTCATCTCGTCTGTTATAATTTCTTACGTCTAGATTGAGTTCATCTGCGGTTATGCGATATGCATATGAATGTCTAGATTAGAAGGTAAAACCTTCGGGTAACAAAATCACAAGCTACATGTCGTGTTCAGGAAGTAAAGCGGCTGCCCTTGGGCTCACAGACATAGTCAAACGACGCGCATTGACGTCGTACTAAACAGAAGGTTGCTAAGCCATATTTAGCCAACACGGGCACGCTTCGACTGTTTACATTAGGTTCCGCAAAGTTTTTTCCAACATTGCTGGGTAATTGGACGGTTAGACATATTGCCATGATTATGTTGAGGTTTTTGTTCGGTACGAGCACCCTTATCAGGAACTTAAACCCATAATTAATTACGTGATGTTCATTAACTTGTTGCCGAATCGCTAGACTTTAACTAACCGAGCGTGATTTATATTTTATTAAACCGACCGACCGACCGGTTGGCGATAAAATACTAATGTAGAAAAATGAAAGAGAATATTCTATTTCAACCAATAATTTGCAAGGAAATCGATGAGCATTAGGTAATAGTTAGAATTATTGATGAAGCTTTGACGTCGTGCTATAACCCTAAAAGCGTCGGAAAAATTATACACCAGTTGGAAATCAAGCCATTTTCTATGAAGCTACGGTCCCGGCTGTCAATTTACCTGCCAATAGTTTCTTATCGTTGTAAAATATGTAACTACTTCATTTCTGGGCATTATGGAGCTGCACTTTATGTCTTCGTTTATAGAAGGTTTTAACGATGGCCGGCATTAATGGTACTATTTTTATGCGCTCCACACTTTAGTGCACTTATTAAGTATATTGAAAACGTATTTAAATTAATTGAATCCATTCTGTTTTGTTACGCCATTACTGAGTAGTTAAACGATAGTAACGAATGAAGTAAAATTAAACATAACTAATGCAGTCGCTTTAGAGTTATTACCTTGCAGCTTTGAGTTTCCTGCACCTGCCTCTGCTACGTCTAAGTGAATTAATTCAGTGATTGAGACCTTCACTGATATGAATTGACTGTTATTAATGACGAAATACGGTTTTCGTTTTCGATTTTGTGCGTCAAAATGTTGCAAGGAACCACAAGCTCATGATTAATCGAATTGTGGTTTCCAGCTATCCCACAAAAAAATATTAATAATAGTCGTATCGGTAACCTGAATACGTTTACAACCAAAAAAACTAACCTAAGTTCACCTTGAAGACTTAGTGGGCGTTCCGAATTTGATTTGCCGCCATCTGACAAACCCTTTTTTTGTCTTGAATATAAATAAGACGTGAAAAAAAACCCGTAGTCGAGTGAGATTTTTTTCCTTCGTCGTTACCGTCGGAGCCGACGCTGAGGTTAGCGAATGTTACATTTGAATATTAAGACAGGTGCTCGCTTACTGCAAAATTTGTGAAATCACTACGTCGCCTTCACGCCGCACCTTCTAATGAGGAAAATGAAAACGCCATAGCGGTATCAAATCGTCCTATATGCTTCCGGAACGATTCGATAATGACTTCCTGCGTCCTTTAATATCCTTCGCGGCCAATGTTTATGGCGCTCGACACACGGAAGGCACAAATGATGGAATCCGAAAACACGTACAGCTCACGTGCCCCGATAATTTGGCATTAAATTAGAATAAGGTCGACCGACTAGTGTTACACCAACCGCTCGGATGTTATATCAAATTTTAATTTATATTTCCACTGGCAGGGACGCTGCTGAAACGTCTGATACTGTTTGGCATCCATTACACGGCGACTCGTTTGTTATAATAGTAATAATTCCTATGATAACAATATCATTAATAGTAAGGACGCTAACTTAATGGTGCAACGTCATGCATACTAATTTTATATAGCATATAATACGGGCAGAGCGAGGCAAAACGGACATGCCTGAAATAATAATTATAATGCTCTCCACGATTTAGCCGATGTTACAGATTTTACATTTTGATTGTAATTCTATACATTGAATAAATTACGACGAGCGTTATCAGTTTTATACTACACACGTGTAGTAAAGAAATAAGATCCGAGCTGTGAACTACCATAGCACAAAAACTATCTATGTACATGAAAACAGTATTAGTAACATGCTTTTTCTCATTGTTCACAGACAAAGAAGAACAACCCCAACCACATCAAGAGGCCGATGAACGCATTTATGGTATGGTCCCAAATCGAGAGAAGAAAAATTTGCGAGCAGACACCAGACATGCACAACGCGGAAATATCCAAAAACCTCGGCCGCGTCTGGAAAACACTGAACGACGAGGAGAGGCAGCCGTTCATTGACGAGGCGGAGAGATTGAGGCAGCTCCATATGCGAGAGTATCCCGACTACAAGTACAGGCCTCGCAAGAAAACCGCGAAACCGGCGCAGAGGAGCGGAGCGATCACCAAACAGAAGCGCAAGCAGCGTGCCGATAGCAATAACAATAGAGGCGTAGCCAGGCGACGATCACGACCGTCGCCCGCTGTGCGGAGCGTGCCCATTGAGACCCCCGCTCCGCCGCTCCTGCCCGCGTCCCCGGCCTGCGCGCCTGACTCCCCGGAGTCAGCGTGCCTCTACGAGGACAACTTCCGACGCGAGGCCAACGACCTGTCGGACCTGTGCAACATCACGGACCTCCTAGCGCTGCCGACCGACTACGAGGTCGACCTGGACGCGCTGGCGGACATGGAAGCCTTCGACACGACCTCCTCCTCCTCAGGCTCCCACCTCGAGTTCTCGTGCACGCCGGACATGTCCGACATGCTGAGCAGTATCGACGTGACGCCCTGGGACGACCACACGCTATCGTCGTATCTGACGACCTCTTAAGGCGGTGCTCGTGTCGCCCCGGCCGCTGGCCGACACCACTGATCTCATTTTCGAGCCGCCACACGGGGGCCGACGACGCGGCGACCGCCGCCCCGCCTACTGCGAGTGCCTACGTCCAAACATGTTTTATTTTGGATCGGAACATTTGAATTCAATGTACAAAGTTATTTAATAAGGTGTGAAAATTTTATTTGGACCGTTACCGGCCGACGCCGGATTTTCGGTTACGTTTCCGTTAGTTCGTCAAACGCGAAATATTCGAAGCAGCGACCCGAAGTTGCGGAACGCATGGGTTTTAAAACATAGGCTGTGAGTTGGTTCTCGTTTATCCATTTCGCTTTTATGTTAAATGTTTCCAAAAAAAAATGTAACCGAGTGTTTCTCCGAGCGGCACGTCTCAGATGCAGCAAAGTAAATAATCCGTCTTAGTCTCCGTCGCCTGATTAGCAAGCCACGGTCCGGGCATGTCGCTCGCCGCACGCCGCCGCGCGCTCGCCGCACGCCGCCGCGCGCTCGCCGCACGCCGCCGCGCGCTCGCACCGCGTTGTCGTGTCCGTATTCTTCGTGTACACTACTCGACTTGGCTTCTATAGTAAGTTCGCAAATAACATAGAGCACTTTTACTTTTGTACATTAACTTTCGATGATAATTTTACTCTTACTTTCAAAATATTGTGTATCTTCTATAATAGAGAAATAAGACTAGGTTGTAGTCACGTTCGTCTTGCGTTACGTTTACCGCAAACTTCACTTATATTTTATTGCACATAGTCGTAGAGGTCGTTATATTTTATATTTTACTTTCGGAAGCTAATCAGTATGTAATATGAAAGAATTTCGGAGTGCGGAGTATTCGAGTAGAATTTCGGAAAAGATTGCCCTCGTCGTGTCGAGAATCGTAGCGACCGGCGCGTGCGCAGGCTCCGTGACCTTTTCGTGTACATATATGTACGGCGCGATGTCGTTACGAGTCCAGTTTTTGTGGGCACGGTGAGGGATGTATGTAGGTTACGAGATGTCTTGCTATAATGTATGTTAGGTCGTGTAAGGTAAGGTCTGTCTCCGTTCAAAGGTAAAGTACGAAAAGAGAGAAATGATGGCACCTCAGGATCGATGCGAAGGGACACTGAAAATTTTCTCGTTAATTTCTTCATACCTCTTCACGCTTCGATGTTAAAATTAAATTCTTTAGAAGGATACATATCAAAATTCCGGGAGGTGGTATTCGTATGAACAAACACTGGTTCGTTTTAACGTTTTAAACTTAAATGTTTTGCTGTTTAAGCTCTGTGATTTACTTTATGAATTTTCTAAATTATAAGGATCTAGTGGAGACTGATATCGCATAGATTAGTTTTAGCGGCGCTAGCTTCTCTTACTTTATAATTTTTAAAACTGGACATAATTTTAGTGGAACGATACCTATTTTTGATAATTTGCTTGTCTGTGGAGATCGGTAATGCAAATGTACAAATATTAAAGTTTTGTATTTCAACAGGCTCAAATGGTTTGCGTAATTTTTGTATGATTCAGGTTTTACCGGCCATTTTAATACGATAGTTTTATTATCTTAGTTCCGTGTCTACTCTTCGCCACTCTCCGATTTCCACAGTAAAGTATGAGCTAAAATTTTGTATAAAATTTCGCTGGAAACTGTCAATTTTTGGAAATGGTGTCAGTTAGATTAGAGAGGTAATATTTTACTGACTGTTACCTCAAACACTTTACTATATAAGAATCTTCTAAATAGAAATATACTGTTTCAAATAACGAATCGATATATGTAGATAACTGTGTCCCTGAAAAAAAATTTCATAAATATACGGGATCCGTTGTGCTCTATCTCTTAAAAAAAAGAAATGCTTTACTTATATATTATATTCTTATAAATATATTATGTAAAAACTTCGTGTAATTCTTAGTAAGTGTCTACGAAATCCAATTATTTTTAAAGAAATACATAATAAAAATACATGTTATCTATACAATATTGTATGAAAATCTGTAAGTAATTATGTCTGTGTGTTAGACGATATACATAATAATATATGGATAATAAATTGAAGAAAAAAATTTGTGCCTAATGAATACTTAAAATTCTTCATAATATGTATATTAGTGATGCTCAAGGTATCTTAAGCGCGTAGTGATTATTTAGATGCTGTTGAAAATATCTTTATAATGAATATAAGATTTTGTACGCCAGATAAGCATTTTGATTCAGTTTGCTTCTCCTAAAGCTTTACATACGCTTTACTGTCTATGATATATTTCTCTACATTAAAATATCTTTATAATGTTTCACCGGCAGCACGCGGAAACAAATCGTTCGGTGGTCGTGTTCAATTTGTGGGATCAGGTGATTTGAGTCCGCGCGATGCCGAGACGCTTTACGTGAGATGTGAAAATATTATCATGGATCTATCGAACTACCATAAAACTACTAGGATTAAGTCGTAATATACTTTGTAGCTATCCGACTTAATTTCGTTCGTTTCGCTAAAGTAACCTGGAACACTCAAAACTTCGACAATAATGTTCTGCTTTTAAATTTCTTGCGTCTTCGTCTGTTATGATAGTTTTGGCCTTAACCGATATAAAACTTCTACAAGACACGCTCAATTTACTTAAACGTACTGAATTCTATAGGATCGTTGCTACGCTTCCCCCGATCGCTCGATCGGTCTCTCGTTTTCCAAATTTTTGATCGTTCGATGTTAATGTTGACTTGAGTGATATCGTCGTTAAGGCGGACTTCATTAGCGATTTGAACATCGAATTTAATGTTGTAACGCTTCTCGTTGTGGTTCTTCAATAATTGGAATTATCAGGGTTTAAATGTTTCGTTTAGGAGTTAGGTGGTAAAATCCTCTCTCGTACCTCGTCGTAGATCGTCCCCGGTGTTACCCGATTCTTTGCTTGAGTAGGCGTTTTCCTTAGGAGCCTCGGTCGTTTATCGAAGTGTTAAGTGTAAATATTGAAACTGTTTATAATAATGAAAAAGTCAAAATAAAGCGATACTGTGAGAAATATTAGATGATATAAACGCGTCTCAGAAAAATAAATATCATAGAAGACGTAGTTAGTTATCGTAGGGTACGATATGTGTAACGAAATTATATTGTTAAATTGTTGTATATTTCATTACGCTGAGCTTTTGTGACTGGTTCATATTTTGTATTGCTTGAAGAATACACAGGTATACGCGACAAGGATGCGTACATTCTTTCGTCAAATTTTGGACGATTCGTCGATTTCGTAGAATGAAAAAAAAAATGTTTCTCTGCTCACAACATAGACATTTTTGACAGATGCGTAACCATCCAATATAGTTTGTGAATGGCCGTTTTAACGTTATTCAAACATAAACGCTATTGAGTGGATTAATTCAAGTCAGAATCTCTGTGAAAATGAGCTTCAGGCGAAAGAATGTGCGTCATCAGTCATTTGAAATCCGTGCTTTCATAGCTTTTTTACAAGTAGCTCGATGTTTATAATAACGACAGTAGATTTAAAGATTGTTCAATAGTACGTTCGTAAGATAAGTTTTGTAAATTCAATTTGAAAATTTAATGTTAGTGATTCATTCACAGAACTGAAAAAGTTTAAAATATTGTCGTTATATTGTTTGAAAAACAAAATAATCTTAATATTGTACCATATGTATGTATTGTAATTTATTTGTAGTTCGTTCATGATCTTCTCTGTCGTTGGATGCAATAATACAACGAAAGTCTTTCTGTCTCACTCTTCAGGCACGTCACTTGTAATCGAGTTTGCCGCTTCTCTAATCGGTGTCTATAAACATAAATTTAACAGTAATTATATACAAAACTGTAGATGCATATAATATTACGATAACATTAATAATTCGTTGTTGCAGTAGCTGTGTCATTATAATTGTATTTGATATGATAAGAGATAAAATAAACGAAACTTCGCACAATCTCAGTCAAGGAACTAATATAGGAGTAATACTAGGTGGTAATATAATACGAGTTAAAGTCGCGGTAAGTGTGATAGTGTTATTTAACTCTTCGTAAACTTAGTGTATGAAAGCCGTCAATATTTCAGATGGGATCTCGATCCGTCTTATAAAGCTGCAATTTCTCTCGACAGACATCGAATAGATAAGATATTATATGCATTGAAATATCTGATTTACATTTTACACTGTTATTCGGAATCAGTTGGCGTTAAATATTCGAAAATATTTTGCTGTCTTCGAATCCTTTACCGTTGTGTCCCCATCGAGCGATATCCTATAAAACTTAGATACCACTCTTTACTTTCATCCCCGATCATGGCTTCGTAATGTAAATATTAGTTTCGATCAAATCTATTAGGAACAAAAAAAAAATAAAAATGGTCCATTTAAATGTATCGAATAAGTTAAGAGTAATTCGACGAAATGTGTATACCTAAACGTAGTCGCTTACATTTTTATAGTACCTTCAATGCCAAAAGATTACCTTGGAAGCTGAAGTATGGCTTTAAACATTGGACTGAAATTAACGATCGCATCGGTTCAATACTTGTAAATAATTTTAGCGCCGCGTTGGTCTTTCGCATCCGGAGTCCGAACCATTCTAGTCTCGAAAGATTTCGGTTGGCCAGAACTTTAGAGCCCCGCGGACGTGTGGCCTTTATCATTGATACCTGATTTTTTATTTTCAATTGATACCAAAAAATAATGTTGCTGTTCGACACCGTTACCGATGGATCTCTTAGGAATACCAGACGTCGGGCCTACCAAAAATTGGACGCGTTTGTTACCAGCATCGATAGTGGGCTATCATTCGTGTTCTTTTCATTTTCCCAGCGTGGGACTTTTGAAATCTTATTCGACGATATTTTTGGGGGTTTTATTTTGTATTAATAAGTTATTAGCGAGGCGCCAGAGGTCCGCACCGCCTCGTTCGTTGTAAATTATTGACTTTGTATCTCTTAAGGTACCTTCTATAACTGCAGATATTGTACGTAGTTCACTAGTTAAGTATAAAATAACATTACTTTAGTTAATATAAGGCAAACGTGTAAATTTTGTATCGTACTTTGTTTTCATAATGAATATATATTATTATTATTATATGGTAAAAATAAATGATCCAGTTTTTAAAAAACAACCAGATTTTTATTTGTACCCTTTTTCAACCATCATAGACAAAAACCATTGAAATCGAATTAACCTAATATTAACTGACTGATTATTAGGTTAATATTAATTTTAAAACAACAACGTTTTTATGTTATTGACGCTTTAAGAAAAAATAATGATTTATGTCTATGATTAGATAGTAAATAAAGTACATATTATAAGTACATACTACACACACATTAAATGAAGGGGCTGTGTCACTATATTCTAAAGTATCGGATAAACTATCACCAACTTTTTGACATCTGCCAGATATATTGTAGACAGCCTGTACGGCACTCATAAGGAAGAGGTGAGACGGATCCTAAAAATATTAAAGGAAATTTAAATTAAGAATACCTTATAGACGAGACGTTATCCTGGATGAAGTAAGTATTTGTAAGTATTCTGAATGACTTAAAAACTAACCCCCTTTTAATAAAAATATTTTAACAGTGTTTATCTAATCAAGGTTCGCTGTCCCTTTCTGTCGTGTGAAGTTTTCAATATTCCAGAAAAGGACTGCGAATCCTGATTAGCTGAACACTGTTGAAATATTTTTATGAATAAGGGGGTGAAAATAAATATTGACGGTGTCGAAGGCAGGTGTATTATCTAATAGTTCTCGATATACAGAGCAATGAAAATTTTTTATTACTCGAAAAAATATACTATTGAAGAGCTTAATCGATTGCCTGAGATGGACTTGTGGCGGTACCCACATTAAGCGTAATAATTCTATATCGCGCTATCGAAGTTTTCGAAACACGGTGGTATATATACGACAGCTCGGTATCGCGTGAGTCTGACCGAGCATAACACCTGTCTCGGTCGGAAGATCTTCCTGGCCACCACGTAAATTCTCAAAAAATATCTACACTAATATTATAAAATATAAAAGTATATTGGTCTGTCAATAAGTATGTTTACCTTTTTCAATTTTAAGAGCTTTAGGAAAAAACTTTAGGAAGATATTAGTGCTATAAACAAAATATGTAAAAGTAAACGGAGTACTAGCTAAATCTAAAACATGAAATCGATAATATTATGTCGATTTAAATCATAATAAAGTCGAGATTTTGCCGTGGGAGAGCCATGCTTCGGCACGAATGGGCCGGGTCGATCGGTGTGATAATGGTCTCACAGAAAATTGTCGTGAAACGGCGTTGCGCTGTCTTTCGTTCTGTGTGTGAGTTTACCGGTGGCCCAACTTCCCTTATCCCCCTCTCCCTATTCCCATTCCCTTTTCCCTCATAAAGGCTGGCAACGCACTTGCGACTCTTCGGATGTCACGAGTGTCCATGGGCAACGACAGTTGCTTTCATCAGGTAACCCGTCTGCTCGCTTGCCAAAAAAAGAGACAAATCGACCCAAACAAATGATGTAAGTCGGTCATGTACCTATGGACACAAGTTACGAAACAGCAACTACGTTGCAAATAAACTTCGATGGTAAAATTCATAATTCCTAATACGAAAACGTAGTTAAGGAAATAGAAGAGTTTTCATTCCGGACCAAACGTCTGCTATTATTGTAATTCGCGAACTCGAATTGATGTTCTCATCAAAAATGAGTAATGTCACGGCTAATAAGCAAGGGCATATAAAATTAAAGTCATAAATTTGAGTAATAGTCCAGGGTTCTCGGTCTTATTTGTTTAATTAAATACGGTACAACTTGGACGGCTGGTATTGTGTTGGGTGAGAGACCGATGTAACATTAACACTCGTATGCTTCTAGAATTTTCGGGTTCTTAGTGATTTTTGGGTTCTTAGTGATTTTTAGGCTCTTAGTGATTTTTGGGTTCTTAGTGATTTTTGGGTTCTTAGTGATTTTTGGGTTCTTAGTGATTTTTGGGTTCTTATTGATTTTCACGAAATTATTCTTCATTCTACTTGTATGTTACACTATTACGTTTCTATATAAATTATCCCGTTTTTTTTTAACATTTTGTGATTACTGCTCGGCTCGTATTGGTCGTAGCGTGATAAATGGACTAACCAACGGCAAAAAGAATTTTGAAATTCCAGCCTGTAGTTCCTGAGATTAGCGCGTTCAAACAAACAAATAAACTTCAGCTTGCGTTCGAGGCGTTTAAAAATCGCGTGAAACGTCTAAAAATAGCTTATGTTCTCCATCTTTTCAACTCAGTAAGTCGAAAATAAAGTTGCCTCATTATAAGTACCTTTTTTTTACCAAAGCAACAAATAGACTTGATTTTTTGTATGTATTGTCAAGGAAGGACAAACAAACAAACTTTCCCATCTACAATATCAGTATGTATTGGATATTCATAACATATGTCATCAGTCATCACATAACACCCATTAAACGAAGAGAAGAAACTAGGTCATACGATAATATTCTTAAAATTATAATTTTACTTGAATAACTTTTGTTTTAAAGGTTTCCTTTGGTGGAAATCGTAATTTTTGTAGAGAGATTTAATTTTTTTGAGCCAGGGGGTTAGCCAAGACCTAATGTTTCCGCTTCTTCGTAGAATCGCAAATAAAATTACTTTCATAATATACACATATTTAAGATTTTTTTTATATAATTTACATATTTAATATCCTCCATCTTCGACCCGGGAACTTTGAAAAACTTTCGTACCGACCCCCGGCGTGTGCTACCAAGGTGCTCAACCACTGCGCCACAGAGGTCCTCAAAAAAATGAATTACATAAGCGTTCATTTACATGGCGATAAACCTGATAATTAATGGAAAGCGACTGCATTGATTATCAATCGTCTTGAGGGTCGAGCGCTTGGAGTCCCGCCATAAAGTGAACTTTAGCTTATTTGTGGGGAGGATCCTATAAATTAATGGACAATTGTAACATCAGAAGCGTTACAAGGCGTTGCCAGCCTTTGAATGATGGAACAGGCTAGGAAGAGGGACCGAGGTGTAGGAAAGTTGGGCCTCCGATAAACTGACTGGACAAAACACAGCGCAACGTCCCGTCAGCTTTCTGTGAGGGGTATCCTCAGGGCGAGCTGGCCCATTCGTGCCGAAGCATGGCTGTCCCACGGCAGGCTGTTCGACCGTTAAATTCCTCTACATGAACCTCGCTCATCGCCGTATCAGACGCATCTCTTGAGTATCAGCCCCATCGCGCTAGAAACACAGATCCATAATTGATTTCCATGTTGTATCTAGTCCTAATTTCTAGTCTAGACGGGCTTATCAGACTGTCCCTTGCTTTTTATAGCTTGTTTATTTTATACCCTATCCTCTAGATTTCGCAAAGTAATAAATTTTGTGTCGACAGAGTTTTTTACGACATGATTTATCTGATACTGATAAGTAGAAAGGTAGCGTTTTTGCGACTGTTATTTAATTCCAGCGGTTTTTTTATCTATAACTTATGCGTGGGATACACGAGGCAAGTTCTTCAAGCCCGCACAGTAAGCTAGTTCTCTTTTGAATACTAGCTTGTCAACGAATATAGATTTATTATATATTTCTTAAATTAAAAATCAAAATGGCGGATTTCAAAGTTAAAATTGTTAGGTTCCAAATTTTTCTCCCGCCTATTTAGGTCGAGGAGGGTATCAAATTGAAAGGCTTGAAACAATTATATTAGAAATATACATAACTTTTGTTTAAGTTAATTTCTACAGTCACAAACAGAAACAAGTAAACTACAAAACAGAAAACACCTGTTTTTAACCGACTTCCAAAACCGAGGAGGTTATATGTTCAGCTGTGCATATTTTTTTTCTTTGACATTTTGCTTGTTGTCGTAGGTATAGCTAAGAAGTCCAGGCAACATATAGGATACTTTTATCCCTGGAAAATTTAACGTTCCCGCGTGATATACACTTTTCGCGCAACGAAGTCGCGGGCACCAGCTAGTGCAGAATAAATATTTCAAAGCATGTCCCAAAGCGATAGAATTGGGACTTTATCTGGATCTAATTAATTCAAGACTCACGGCTGATCTTATAAATGGCGGACAAGAAGGACCAATTAATGGAATAGAGGAGGAGGAGGGTCTTAGCCACCTTGCATTCGATATTCAACGGCTAAAAATAGGGAATATGCGTGTAAAACAAAATTTATTGAATGCAAATTATTATGATAGTGGGCCTAAAGATATACAGAAT
>JAOTAV010000008.1:105808-155058 GCA_026546445.1 Cyclargus thomasi
ACTAATAATTAAATATTTTTTCAATTTTGAAAAAAATTTCATTCGCGCCTTTTCAAATTCCCGCCAAGAATCCAGACATTACCAATATTTATACCATAGATTACTACGTACTACTTAAAATTTATACTATTAATTACAACTTCTTCTTCTTTTTAATTTATGGCTCCTTAGTGAATTGTCAGAGTGTAGTAGCGGTGACTGCCTTTCAGAATGGTATAATGAAAAAACAAGGGTACGGTGAGGATGCTGGTATGTACGGTGTTTGTTGAAAAATCTATATCCTCAAACAATCACAAACATATATGGTTAGAACACAAACTTATAATTTAATTTGTTAGCATGTATATATGTACACAGAGTTTCAATAAACGAGGTATTGACAATATACATAAAATAAATTTTATGTATATTGTAAATACATCGTTTATATTGTAAATAGAAACAGGTGAGCAGCAGTGACCCAGTCTGATTCGGCAACTGTTGAGTTGACACTGTTTTGTTAGCTTGACGAAATTTAAAAAACCCGGGTTTTACTGGAATACTATTTTGAATGTCGAAATATGTTTGCCCTTATTTACACTACTTCTGGCCCACTCATTTTGCCACCTGATAGCCATGTGACATTTAGCAAGGGGAATTAGATCCTGGCAGCAAACCTTGTACTGGCTAGGAACACTTGTAGTTATAGCGTTTTTAGCAAAAGCATCTGTACCTATGTTTCCAGTAACTCCACTGTGTTCAGGTATCCAGCCTAAGACCACCTGGATGCCCTCTGTAAGGCACTTAAAGAGAAGTTGTTTAATTTTCAAGAGGGATTTATTTACAAAACAAGCAATGAATAATGCCCAACTGTCAATTACTGTGACGTCCCACGTCATATGTCATATTTTTGACAGTTCAGCGTTCGTCATCCGCTGATCACTTCAGACGGAACTTCGTTTTCTTTATTTCTTTCGCAATTCGCTCGTTCTTCAGACTTCAGTTCTCTTCCGAAGCTCGCACATAGCGGTCGGATTGTTTTCTCAGTAACCAAGTTAAATTCAATAAGTAAAGAAAAAAGAAACCGCTATGGCTGAAACAGAAATAATATCAAATAGTGACAATAATGAGCAATTTTTTGAAGGTGTAGAAAAGTTAATCGAGATATGGTTCACGCCCGAAAAAAATGCGGACCTCAGAAAAATTACAAGGTATATTTTAATGTATTTTTTAGCTTAATCGCGTGTATAGGTTACCGGTGATTTCATTATAATTTAATTATGCACGTAACTAATAACACATCTGCATTACGAGTTTCATTAATCGATTTTTACGATATCATTACATAAACTTGGATCGCATCGTAAAGGGAAATTCGATGGTGTATGTTTGGAAGCTTCTAGAATCAGCTGATTCCATCGTTGCCGGTGCTCGGGATGGTGGATGCCGACTGCTGATTGGCCGGGAGCCATTCGGTCAACATTGATTTGCCTCGACGGGCGCGCTATTTGATGCAATAAGCAATTCATCACCAAATTTTCCGTAACCACTTGCAACAGGCAAAAACTTTTTAGCTACCCGCAGTTTTAAGAACCGCATAATTACCTTCCGCCGCATACTTGTGTCTTGTAATTTTAGACCACAAAAACTTGTAAAGAATAATGGGAATGCTCCAAAACTTGTTCCTATATTGCTTTATAATTCTGGGAACATGTTATGAAAATTTTAAGAACTTGTTATTTTGACCCATGTGGAAAAGTTACAGTGTAGCTAATTTTTAGCAATACCCTGTTTAACTTTTGTGGTAAAATAAATATTATAGTATGCTTTTTAAGGAAAGTACTAGTAGTAGTAATAATAGTGACAATTTTTATTTATGAAATTAGGGAGTAAAAAAGCAGATGGGCCACCTGATGGCAAGGAACTGCCATGGCCAAGAGACACTTAATTATAACATCAGAAGAGTTGCAAGTGAATTGCTATCATTTTTAATAAAGGAACAGGCTGCGGAAAGTGAAAAGGGGATGAGGTGGAGTTGGGAATCAAACTACATTATCATTTTTGAAAAATACAGCAACTCATGGTAGCAAAAAGTTATGGTAACTTTTGTTACAATGGCTGAGAAATAAATATTTTGTGGAAAACATTAAATTCAAGCTTTATAATTTATTCAAGCATTATAGCACTAGGCATAAAATAAAAAAAATGTATAACTAACAATACTAATGTACATTAAGTTATTGACTGTTAAATGTGTTAGACATTTTATTAATAATTTTTATGGGCTTATGTAAGCCTGAAATAAATATATTTTATTTATAAGTTGTAATCCAATTTAAGAACTTGATTACATTATTTTGAATGTTCATCTGTGTCATAATATTGTATATAGGTTTTGATCATGTTTCACAATAGCATATTTTGATTTGATATTTTATATTACTATGTTTCATTAAACATTTTATATTCCAATTAAAAAAAGATTTTAGTATTCAATTTTATTTTCAAGCTTAAAATCAAAAAAGTCACTTTTCACAATATTATATTGCTATGTTTGTACATAGTTTAAATAATAATTAAATATCTAAATATCACTTTTTCTGGCATTCTGTGTCAAGCCATGTAAGAAGTCTTAGTAACATTCTTGTTTATTAAACTATGATAACTTCATTAGATTAAATATTTTTATGTATTGAATAAATAATTTAAAGAAGAATAATAAAGGTTAATAAAATTATTTTTTTTAACACAAATACTATTATATTATAATTTTTAACATATTTATGTGATGTATTATTTTTTCCACAAAAATGTTAAATCAATTAATTAATAATCTTTATTAAATGTAAGTTAAACTGCATAAACTTGAGAACAAAGATACTAAAATTGTAATTCTGAAATTATATAATAAAATAAATGAATAACACATTTAGTTACAAAATGATCAATTTTTTTGAGTGTGTGTCATTTTGTCTATTTTACGTAAAATAAATTATCTCTATAGTTTTCTATCTTTAGTTTTCAAAATTTTCTATGAAGGCTAAATCATCATAATAAGCATAGTCTTGTAGAAGAGTTTTCCTTCAAGAAGCAAGATAGACACTGCCTTATTAACCAAAATAATCTGCCAGTTCATCCCAAAATCTATCAGTTTATCTTAAAATATTTGCCATATTTTTTAACCTTTCATTTTCCAAACATGGTCATTTTAAACTAGCTTATAAATGTCATGCATCTATTCATGAGAGAATAGAGACTTCTACTTGTATTAGAGACTTCTATGAAGGCCAACCGAAGTGTGCAGATTGAATATAACACTCACAGTTATTTGTTTATTTGTTACAGACAACAATGGGATAACGTATTGAAGATTGTTGGCTGTGAAATTATTTCGTTTACCCAGAGCGATCAGGTTGACGCCTATGTATTGAGGTGAGTAATTTTGTGTTTTAAACATGTTGGTTTTCTCGTATTTATATATAATTTACTATTACACCATATCGTTATACTGGTATTTTAATTAGGGAGTTATGAAGTCAATAAAATATAATCATACGCGATTTTGTCGGTATTGTCGTCAAAAACTATCAGAGAACAGCTCTTTGCCTTCAACGAAAAAAAAACGGAATAACTCATGCTCTCCTGCTGCTGGTTTTTCCATGCAAGTCAATAGTGTGTGCGAGGCTTTAGTCCGGTCGCAATTGAAGACATAAGAAAAAACGGACAAATTTTGCCGTAAATAGACGCTTCGGGCCCCGAAAATGATTTGAAATTAAAATGAGGATTTCATGTATAGGCTCTAGATAGACAATCCAGTGAATAAAATAGCTAAATTACAAGATTTATCAAAATTTTATGGGAAAAAGGTTGTAAAAATGTTACTACCACTTAATTCCGATCAGAAAAATTCGGACGCTTGCTAGAACGCACTGTGTCCATAAATTAGGTTATGGACCCCGCATACTAGCTGTAATTTCTGATAGGTTTTTGTATAGTATCTGAGAGACGTTCGAATTTCACCGATAAATTCGGATAATGTGCGATCGGACTTAGTATCCTCGGGGTTAGCGAAGACCTGAACGTTTTCGCTTTTGTTACGCCATATTATTATGTCAAATCAATACATTTTGTTTGGAGATTCAACAAAAATGCGAAAACCTAAACGTTTTGGCATCTTTGTAGTATCGCCTTGGCTAAGCTAATTCTCTCTCTCAAGACTCCTTAATACAAGTAAGAGGTTCCAAAGTACACGGGATGCGATCAGTGTTATTGACATTGCTTCAAAGTCGAGTGGCCGAGTTAGTGTGATTTATTGGAACCGCCTTTATCTCCGTGACGTAATGTAAACAACGATTCAACGAAGCCGTATCATAAACTTTTCGTGAGAGTCCGACTTCCGAGGAACAAAAAACTATCGCACGCTAATTACCAAACCGTCAACGAGCAACACAAGATTTTTCAGTAAGAATATTTGCACTGCGAATTTTGGCTGTGCGGATTTTTAATATAATTTTTCGCGGTTTTTTAACCGCCTGTGCTTGTGCATATACTAATTTTACTCAATTTCTAAAAATAATTCAAATTAAATTGTAAATATTATTTACACAACGTGACACGTGCAACGCTTCTGATGTTGCGAGTGTCTATATGCGTCGGTAGTTGCTTGTAGTTCGTTTTATAAAAACCCTTTATTTTATATAAAAAAACAAAAGGCAAATATCAGATCCATTATAGCAGTGGCGTACTCGGCCGGCGCCCTGAGCGCGGGCCCCGGGCCCTGGCCCGTTAGATGCTGTCTAACTATTCCTGTTTTTGCCGCATTTAAATAAGATAGGAGTAATATGTTTGTGATCTAATGATACAATTACTATTATGTTTAAAAAACATTCGAAAATTTAAAAAAAAAAACTGAACTGTGGAAACTGGAATGTAACTTTATCATAACATGTCCACGTGCAAACGATAGTGAGTTCATCGCTTCTTGTGCTTATTTACTCATTTATATTCATATATGTACAAACACGTACTAATCATCTACCGTTCTCACACGTAGGGTTATCAATAGTAGGGTGACCTAAAAAATACAAAGAAAGTAAACTACGGTTAAATTATTATCATTAATAGTAACATAGTCATAACAATATTGTAGTTATAATTTAAAATATTTTGTAATTAATTTAACAATTTCATTACGCCCAAATTTGCTTTCGCGGAAATAATTTATCCCACGAATCTGGATATACGGAAGTATCTGTATTCGGAAATTTCATAAAAATCCGTTCATTAGTTTCGGTTTGATTAGCCAACGAATATCGAAAAATTATCTCCCAAATTTATATTTAGCTTAGCAAACTTATTTTTGACCACGCAGCCTACTCGATTTTTTTATCGCTAAATGCTAGCTGAGATATACTCTTCAACTGTAATCACTTATCAGTGTTAAAGAGTATTCGGAAATCATCCAAAGTTTTCGTGATATATTTTTAATTAATAATCACAAACTTACGCTGATAAAAGATATTTTCATCTTTATTTAACAACTAGCGCTTCCTTCGGCTTTGTTTGAAATTAAAACTCACGGGAGCGATTAAATAATCGGAATTCAATGTATACTAATAGTCAGCTAATATCCTCTCTGTTCATCATATTTTATAAAAACTGTAACTTCGGCGTAGTTGGCAATAAAACATCCAAACAGACTTTCACTGAACACCCTGTAAAAACTCTAGCTATCACACAAAACCGGCTTTCGACGACTCGAGCCTCCAATAGGTACGGCGAGCGAGCCACTAGCGCTCGTTTCGCGCCTTATTAATGACTTACCTAAAGATTTAATAAACACTTTAACTGAAAACAACATCAAATGCAAACTAAAAACATATTTTCTAAATAAAACTAATCTTCCGAAATTCTCCCAATAACTTTCGTCTATCTCGTTCCTTGTTCCTCCAATTAATATGTTAAGCGTTATAATATAAACATTATAACTAACAATTCAACTGTATTTAATATGTATTTATAGTAAAATTTGCGAATAAGACTGTATGCATTAGTCTAAACTCTTTGGTTTAAAATACTGTCTCCACTGTATAATTATAGTGTTTTTTTTAAGTAAATAAATAAATAATAAAAAAAATAAAAAATGCAAGCAATTCCTGAATGTAAAAAGTTTTCAATGCACTGTAACTACACAGTATAAGACATCACTTTTTGCCCACCGTAATTATATACAAACAGTAGTCTAACAGCTTAGCAACTCTTGATTTTCCGCATATTGATTTTTTCCGATTGTAATTACAAGCAATCGATACAATTCTCCCATAAAAGTGATAAATCGCTCGCTCACGATCAATTAATAATAATTGATGTTCGCAATCATGACGATTACGTCAGAACACTGACACGATATTGTGTCAGACATAATAACGTATTTGTGGACGTTTGACACCACGGCCTCACAGAAAACTGGCGTGAAAAGCCGCTGTGCTGTGTTTCTTTTAGTGAGTGAGTTTACCGGTGGCCCGACTTCTCTAATCTCCCTATCCCTAATCAAATCAAACGGTGCCGGCAGTTGCTCTCCATTAGGTAGCCGTCTGCTCACTTGCCCCCTAAATATAAAAAAAATACACCACGTCAGTCTGGCCCGTGCTAAGGCAGCTTTATTTCACTAGAGAACGGAATAATGTCTCTTAACTTTGATCTTGGAAAAATGTACGAAATAAACCCGTTAACCGAATTTGGCGCCTTGGTCGTCATTTGTAATTACATAAAAATGTGGCAGGTTTTTTGTTTCGCTCCTATGGCGGGACTGCAACCGACGACTTCCGACCGGAGCCACCAACACCTCAACCATTGAACCACACAGGTCGCCATTTTATCTATATCTTATCATTGGACCTTGATCGATAACCATGATTGTCACCATCATTGCATTGTACGCATTACATCCACATAACGCATAATCAGACCTAACTCAGAATCGACCTGCCTAATGCATCCTGCATACTTGCCATAATATTCGCTTTTCGATGATTTTACAGGAACAAGAAAAAACCTAATATTTCGGGTGTTTTAATTCGGTTTCGATAGCACAACCGACGTTTCTAATTGGATAATTCAAATCAGCTGAGGTCTAATATTAGCCAATAGGCGTTTAGAGTCGGCTGGCACGATATTTGAATTTCGCGCGTTTTGCTGCTACGCGGTATTTACAAACTGCACTTACGCGGTTTCGTACGCGCAGCGACGATGTGTCGGTTATGAAAGACCTCGGTTCTAGAGCTATCCCAAGTCAGCCATGACTAGTTCCAAGGTAAAGTGACTAATATATGGATCACAGTTAACACCCCTCACGACTGTAAATATAGGTGCTGATGTCATACATGCACTTCCTAGTTTCATTTTCTCATTAAATTATTAGATTCTGTTGTGACTTCGTACGTATTGATAAGTATTTTTATACAAATCTTTCTTCCCCTAATTAATCACCTTGGAAATAGATTTAATTAAAATTCTTACTTAGCCATGCTAAATTTTGGCTCCATTCATCTAGAGTTTTGGGCTGTGCATTGTGTGTTATCAAAAAAAAAACATACAACTTATTATTCTTTAGATGTTAAGGAATAATACTGCATTCATAACTCAAAATCTGATTTTATGTTGAATAACACACAAATGCTTAATAGCGTCCAGATAATAGTCAGTCAGTCAGTCAGTGAGACACGTTTGAGCTTTATACATTTAGATGAAATTACATTTTCTTTATTGATAAACTAAAATGAGGATGTCACCTGATCTAAAAATTTTTAGATCGCCTAATCCCCTTGAAAATAAACTCGAAGTCATCAACTATTTCAACTATTATGTATTCAAAAATTGATTTCTTTGAATACCACTAACTTCTTCTCTATTGTATTATATAAAATAATTTTTGGGCACTGTAGGTCTTTTTTATATTTACTGTTTCTTTCTTTGTGATGCGATATGTATATAAATAAATAAATACGTAAATAAATAAACAATACATTTATTATCCTTTACACATTACACTAGTCCCATACACATTGCGAGAAATTAAAAAAAAAAACGAAAATTAAAGAGACAACAGTAAAAAACAGTCAAAAATATAAAATGATTAACCAGACACAGAGAAAAAAGAAAAATAATAATAAATAAGTCTACATTCATTTTTACTTATATTTAGCATTATAGCACTTTTTGTTTCCAAAATAAATAAAAAAATGAAGACGAAGAAAGAAAAAAAAAGAAAAGATGCATTCTACCACAACATGTCGGATTAACCTGCTCATTAGTCGCTGTATCGTGCTATTGTTTTACGTCTCGTTTTCGTACGTGTAGGTCTACTTTTTAACACCGGTGAATATTGGTCTTTCTTCCTTACATTTAGATGTAACTGGACGTAATTAGATGAAGGACCTTTAACTTTGTAAGACGATTGGAAACTGCCTTGTCTTCGACCGTCTCAAAACAAATATTATCATAACCAACCCAAAAAAGAAATATAAATCCCAGTGCACAAGTAACCTTGAAAAGGACAGGTATTATGTAGCCATTTGTATGCGTTGTAACAGGCGTCTAGAGATTTTTATCAATAATATCCCTACCTAATATGGTACATTATAATTCATACTTTGCCATCGAAAAAGGTAAAGTTACCAGGAAGAGGAACGATAATAAATTTACCCCTTAAAGGTATAATCAATACTTAACTTCTTAACGAATCATTACGGAACTGATTCGGATTTATTTTATATTATTGTGGATTATATTTATTTTAACTTTTCTTAATAAATATAATTCTTATGTGAGTGTGTTTGTCACTGAACTCCTAAATGACTGGGCTGAGTTTAATGAATTTTTTGTGTGTGTTTTAGGGGATTTTAGAATGGTTTAGGTTCACAAGCCAAGACCGGCAGGACAACGTTTATCGGGTACGCTAGTTTTATATTATAAATGTAAAAAGTTTATTTGCTTGCATATAATATGTGAGTCAAAAATGCTACAATCATTTGTTACACCCTTTTAATTTATTGGTTATATAGTACAAGAGACCAAACAGACCTTTAAAAATGATTCTGTAAGAGTAAGAACTCATTCCCTTCACTTCATTCCCTATCCCTTTTCTCGTTTTCTATCCCGTAGCCTATTCCTTCATCTAAAATGCCGACAACGCACTTGCAACGCTTCTCCTTCCACAAGTGAACATCGGCGACGGCAACTTTCCATCAGTTCACCCGTCTGCTCGTTTGTCCCCAAATTCTCATAAGAAATAACTTCAGAGCAAAACATAAAGTGCTGAATTAAAAACCTGAAAAAAAAAATCAATAAATTAAAACTAGTGATGTAACTGACGTCGACAAATCGTACAATTGTATCGATAAAACAATGTATCGGCGACATGAATACAATTTGTAAGATAAAATAATGATTAAGCTTGCGAAACGTTGCGTCACGAGAGCATGATTAAACTTGCAAAAGCGGAGTCAAGTAAAGGTTAGGCGTTAGTGAGGGACTTAGATGTATCGATTGTTCTAATCCCTTAAGCCCGATATCGAGATTGACTCATAAGTAATGCATCAAACGGAATTAGGCTTTTGTTATATAGTTTCGTTGTAAAACATTTGTGCAACATTCTCGTTTATACTACAGATATATTTTTAAATTGTATACAGTATTGTCGTGGTTGTTATTGTCTATGTGATATCTTCGAAAAGATAAAAACGCTTTAATTATTGATATGAATTAATAAGTTATTGATATAACCATTTTCTGCTCAAATCATTTTTATCCCTAGCTTTTGGTGGAACTTGTTTAATATATTAAGTATATCTATCCGGTTATTTTAAAACTACATTAATTTGGTCAAGCCACACTTAACAGGTTAAAGAATACGCTACAATAAAAGATGCTTTACTTCTTAGCCCAATCATTAGATACAAACTAACAAACTTTCACATTTATAATATTAGTGTGTTAGGCACAACTCAGGACTGCGCTCTATCGACAACTCACATGACTATACGAGCATAATATCGATAAAGTTTTGTCGATATCGATTGCACTTCAACTCACGTTACTAGACCACCGATCATTGACAATTGTATCGTGACCGAAATATACTTATCCGTGTATTATCTCAACCACACCGCTTTCAGACTTGAAAGTGACTCATTTTAAGGCTCTAACTGACCCTCAGGGTTCTGCACCTAAATAGGACAAAACAAAAACCTTTTATGATACGCTGAATATTACTTCTCATTTTAGCAATTTTAAGAGCTTGTATATTACTAAATACTTAAAAATAGGATTTAAAAAAAATTGATGTTTTTCAAAACTTCCTTTCAACTAAATCTATGCCAAAAATGAAATCGATTGGTTGCTTAGTTAAAGCGCAAAGGAAGGTCAAAAAACACACAAAAAAAATGTAACCAATAAAGAATGAAAAAATAACTAAGTTTCCAAGCAGCGACAAAGCTGCATATGACACTGCAAATAATAGTTAATAATAATAAAAAAACAGACAGACGTCTAATTAATAATAACTTTCTTTTTTCGGCTGAAATGAAAAATATTAAAAATATATTTTAGCTTTATATAATATATTTATCATGAGAATACGGAACTTAAGACTGGTTTAAGTTCGGACTTGGAGGGTTTTTAAATTTGCATATAAATGGTCTCTAGGTTTGTAATAAGAGTCTAAAGGCTTCTAAGAAATCAGACACATTTAAAGCCTGTCCTGACTACTGCAGTTACTTTTTTTTATTGCAAGTATTGCACTTATAGATAAAACTATTAAAAAATATTTTCAAAAGTGAAATTATATTGATGATGCTGTCAAAATATATGTGCCATATTTGCGACAAATTAAATGTCCAAAAACAAAAAAACCCGACTTACAATTGGAATCTGGCGCCAAAAATCTGCCATTTTGTTTTTTTTTTATATCTTGATGTATCTTTCTCAATTAACACGAATCTAACGACACCTCTTAAACCAAAATCCCTCAAGCCGAGCGTGCCAAACAATTAAACGTACATACATACTATCAAAAAACATAACCCTTCCCATTCGCTTTCCTGCGCAGGCGGGTGAAAGAAATACACCATGTGATCACAAAATAACACAACTATAACATAACAAGTGTCAAAGTAAACAAAACAAAACGTAAAACCACATATATTTTATTAAATACGAATAGATAAAACGGAATAACAGTAAACAATAAATAAAACAAAACCGCAAATCCTACTTGAGCCTACTATCTGCAACAAGTATAAACATGCATATATGACGCATACGAAAAAGGTTAACGGCAGGAAATAAAACATATAGCAGAGATGTTTTTAAATATTTACAGAAAATATGCAAAAAGCGCAAAATTTGGAACAATGACGCAAATTTAACTATTTTAGTTGACGTTGATATAAGAAATTTTGTTAGTTTAATATTTTGATGTAACATACAATATTAAATTACATTTAATTAACTGGGAAACATTCAAAAGAATCCGCTAGTTTTATATGAAATTAAAAACCCAAATAGATTTTTGTTGAATTCCGGAAAAATTAAGTCTAATAAAAACAAAAAAAATCTATGATATCATAATTTAGTGAATACTAGAAAATTTAAGCTTAGTATTCACTAAATTATGATATTCATCATAGAAATTTTTAGCTAAATAAAGTCGTCTCATAGTGTTACAATGTAATAAGGACTTTAATATGTCATAAACGTCACACAATTATTTCTGTGTCGGCTTGTGCAATAAAATAGAAAGAAAATGCATAAAAAATTGCAAATTAAGTAATATCCGAGCACATCCCGAGTCAATGACCAAATCTGAGTCATCAGTGGCCGGTGGCGATGACTAAGAATTAATTAAAAGCCGAGAAATTTATAAATTCATTGCACCGATCGAAAACTTACCATATTCTCAAGCTAATAAAGTTAAATTTAAGGAAGCACACGAAACAACCGTTAGGGTTTCAGTTCGACGAATATCGATTTAGGATTCTGCACTGATAAGGAGAAATATGGTTAAGCTGTGAGACCTTTGCGAAGGGTTACCTCAGATTCGATTGTTAAATACAGTTATGAGGACGACCAAATAAATAACTTAATTGAAATTGATGATGAGCGTGTCGTGCGTTCGAAAAACAACAATAAAAGGGATTTTAAGGCTGACCTCCTTTTCCTTTGCAGTTAAGTAAAACATGAGTGTCTCTCGTTTATTTTGTCGAATCATAATAAAATAGAGGTCATAATTATTTGCAGTCATCTTTCAGCCCATTATTTCATCATCATTGATTTATATTTGTAATTCTTGTGTAATATTTCCCGGTGTACGTTCACTGATTAGCTTAGATATATCAATAATAACAAAATAATTAATGCAGATAAAATGTACCATTTACATTATGTAGGTTGAAAAATTTCGAGGTATAAGATGGCTCTGCCGCGACCGAAGCCTGAGTGACTTTACTTTTGAGCATTGTGGGTCAAATCGTGTGAGGGGGGGCCTGGGGTACCAATATACAGGCTTATACTTAGTTTGGACTCCAATTCATCCACAAATTACTCTCTTATAATTTTGGGAGAAATAAATATTATTATTATTATGTGCTGTGGGTATTGCATGACCATAACATTTAATTGTAATTGTAATTTACTTGTGAAGATTTTTATTTGTTATTGTTTGGTCTTCTTTTTTTTGTTCAAATAATATCTGTGTTTTGTCCCTTGTTTACAACTAAGTAATCAATTTACTAAAATTGATTTATATGTTATTTATTTTATTTAAAGTTACTTCGTATCATACAGATATTTTTTTATATCTTGACGCACAGTTTATAGGATTTTGTGAGCTAAAGTTGATATCTTATGTATCCAATAGCGTTGACGAGTGGGTAATATTGAAATAAAAAAAATATTTTTTTACAACAAATCTAACTAGTAATTTAAACTTTCTACAAAAAACCTTTGAAGCTGACCTGTAATATAAGTGTTTAAAGCTATATTGTTATCGATTTCTTAAATACCTAATGCAAAAAAACACACACTCCCAATGGAATGTAATTTTCAAAATGGCTTAACCGATTTTTGCGACAATAGCCCCTCCCACATTAAGTCAATATTCAAATTTAATTCTGAGTAAAATTTAATGGTAATTATCTGAGGTAATCCAGCGTGTTAAATTTAACTCGACTCTTTAATTAAGTAATCAAATTTTCGTAGAATAATGCGTCAGGTTCATAGTTTTTGTGCTCATTATGGGATTATATTTTGGACTTCATTATCGTGACGGGCGATTATTTTTTTTAAAGATCCTTAACCTTTTTAAAGTTCGCCGGAGCGTAGCGGTCTTTATACGGTAGTCTTTATACTTCGTGATTGTCTTTATTTTGCGGATTTTGCTCCGAAATTTACGGTTCCGTTTTATTACGAATAACATTACCGGATTATTGGCTGACTTTAAAATATAGATATCTGTCTGTTGCATCATCACGTCCAAATTGCTGGAGCGATTTTGCTGGTATTCGACATAAAAATACTTTGAGACCCAGGACTAAGGAATATAGCTAAGTTGTCTTTTTAAAGGGGCAGTTCATTTCGAGGATCACTTCATTAACTCTATGAAACTCGCCTTTTACGCCTCAGACTTTTCTAGATGTTTCCGACTTATCATGCATTATTGCTATCGCATGTGGGGCATTATATACAATATTATGTCTGTATGTATGCCTCTCTACATTATCAGCAAGGTCGCCCGCATCCCTGGCATGTCCGTGACTGTTTCATATTTATTGTCATATACGTTGGCAATCATTCCACGCTGTGTATGGAGAATAACTATTATTGTTTCTTGAATCTATCTTAATAGTATAAAGATGAAGTGTCTGTTTGTTTGAACGCGCTAATCTCAGGAAGTGCTGGTCAGAATTGAATTTTTTTTTTGTGTTGGTTAGTCCATCCCAGGACGGCCATAAGTTATAGAACATGACGCTACGACCAATAAGAGCCGAGCAGTAATCGAAAAATGTTGTAAACGTGGGATAATTTATATAGTTTCACGCGGACGTAGTCGCGGGCAACCGCTTGTAGTAATCTTCGCTATAAAACAGTTTATAGCTTAGAAACATCATGTCTTACCCTTGGTATGTAAAGGACCACATATAAAGCGATGCACACTGGTCTGCTTCTGTCGCAATGCACTCCATTTTACGTCTGGGTGTGTGTGTGTGTTTTGAACATTAAATATATATCCAAAAGACCGGAAACGTCATTAGTTTTTTTTTGAAAAATTTCCGTCCAAAGCCACTGCTCTCTGATTGGTGGGAAGTATCGGGGTACGTACACACAGGTCTCTCATTGGTGCGTACTGTTTTAGTGCGAGCGTTACTTGGTTGGCGGTTAATATTTCAGTGGTAATAAACTGATTAGTTTCGAACACGAATGGCTCACTTTACTTATATGCTATATGCCATAGAGCCAGCCAGCAAATGGAGACATTCATCTCGAATCTCCGCCTCGCAGCACAGATAACTGAAGTGAAACAGGGTTGCGCTGTGTTTCTTCCAGTAAGTTAGCTTATTGGGGTTTAACTTCGTAACGTTCTATATTCACGTAGTATATTTCTTCAGAAAGAGGTGGGCAACGCACTTGCAACTCTTTTGTTCTTGCAAGTGTTTACGGGCGACGGCTGTCGCTTTCCATCAGGTGACCGCTGCTCGCTTGCCCCCTAATTCTTATAAAGATAAAGAATTATATTAAAAGATGCCTCCCTAATTTCATAAATAAAGAATCGCTTATATTAAAATCAGTAATAATTTGTGATTATACATATCACCGCCAAAGTCTTTTCAACCTTAAAGCAGGGAAGTAAGGCTTAAAATGCCCGCACCGTGCGGTGTTGCAGTTCTTTGCCGTGTCGCGGGTTCGATGCCTGCGCGACCTTAGCGCCGGCCTGCCTAAGATTAACACGACGTACAGAATACAACTGTATTTTAATATTATATACTTAAGTCTTATACATGGGCCAGCGGAGTAAGCTTAATCTCTTAGAAGTATGTTAAAACGTTTAGCACATTAGCCAAAAATATATATATTATAGAATAATCTTCATTCTTTCATTACTAGCGAGGACCTTTTTCCTAAGCTTTTTTTGTAAAAAACTCGAATTACTACTGAAATGATTTTTATACAATATAAGTAACACTTTAATCCATAAGGAGGAATTATTAATTGTTAATATTTCTTGTTGTTATTAGTTGGACAGTAATTTTTTTTTTGGCAGGAAAGATTTTAGAAACTCCGAATGTATGGTCAAGGCCTGTTTCCTGTAACTTTTCTCTTGAAATTTTCCCCGATTTTTTTTGCTATAATCCTCTTTGGCCCGAGAACTTTACAACGAATGCAAAACCGTGGAAATCGGTTCGTGCGTTCTGAAGTTATAGCGTCAGGAAGGAAAACCCGACTTATTTTTGTATAATCGATAAATCTATACTAATATTATAAATGCGAAAGTCTGTATGTTACCTCTTCACGCTTAAACCGTAGAGGTGATTTTCGTGTAAATATAAATTGAGTTCCGGGGGAAAGATGTAAGATGCTCGCTTGTTTTGTAAAAAAAATGTGCTACATGTTTTGCGGACGACAAACTACCTATGTGACCGTGCAGCACACAGCATAATGTTTTCAAAGATTTGAGTGACAATAACTAACAGTCAGACTTCTATATTATTAGTATCTCATCATCATCTCTGTATGAGCGTGATTGATCGAAAAAAGTAAATCTTTCGCCAAAAATCAACATATTATTTTAGGCAGCACACTGTGACGTCACTGTACACTGACCTGCCCCAGCAAACGACCTTAGAAGCACCTATTGCGAAGGTCGCGTTATTGATAAATTGGGCACCGTCTCCGGCCTAGGTCGTTAAACCGTGCCTAGGTTACTTAGGTCTTGTCAACTTACAATATTGATGTGCGTCATGTGTTTCAATGCACTAAAACTCGATTTTTAGGCTTTCGTGCAAACGGATTTCTGTCTTTCTGTCATCTGTCATTCTGCCAGTCTTGTGGTCTATCTGTCTGTCAATCTGTCCCTGTCCGTCTGTCTAACAGTCTTTATTTCTGTCCGTCTATCTGTCTCTTGAGACACAGCCTTAAGAACGGTAATAGCTACAGAGTTGAAATTTTTACAAATTATATACATTTCTGTTACCGACATTCTTGCTGTAAAGACGAACATAATATAACCGTCTCCTTTTTGGAAGTCGGTTAAAAATAGATCATTTCTCGTATCGCCATTTTACGTTGCGAAAATAGAAGATGTGTTAAACAAAATTTGTTGAATGTAAATTATTATTATGGTGGACTAAAAGATATACAGAATCACAAAACATCTCTGAATTCTGTTGAGAAATAAGTAAGATATTAGCGATGTAAGTTTTCTACCCATCTCTTTCTCTTAAAACGTAATTTAGTATAAACTTTGTATGCAACTTTGACATCACAATTAATATCGGATCTCTCTTTCTAACGGACTACTTTAAAGGCTTGCCACTTTGTTGTTTTCAATTTTATCAAAAAACTGATTGAACTACATCGTTTTTTAATCATGCATTTATAATCTCTTTGTAATCATTCACGCATGCATATATTGCGATATGTAAAAAGAATTAAAACGAAATCTTGATTTTGAATATACAATTTACCTGTGATATCTACCGAAAAGATTAACTTTTTTACGTTCGCTTATAATTTATTCAAAACAAAATTAATTCAAATTAAATAACAAAGGTGAATGAACCGAAAATTCTAAAATTATATTTTAATTACTATAATTAACATATAGGTTTATGGTGTTTAACTCTATAATAACAAGTGAATTTTTTTAAAGCATTAGCCAAATTGAGGTTCTTTTAACCGACTTCCAAAAACGAGGAGGTTATATGACTGTTGATATTTTTTTTGGTTCAGTACATTACGTTCGCCTTATACAGGCTTTGATAAAAGAAAGTGATAATGATTACGGCCGTTTGTCCACAACACCGTAAACCGAGAAAGATATTATTTCGGCCGGATAGCCGGAGGGCCAGGCTTCGGCGCGAATGGGCCGGCTCGACCAGAGTGATACTGACCGGACCTCAAAGAATACTGGCGTGAAACGGCGTTGTGCTGTGTTTCGTTCAGTGTGTGGGTTTACCGGTTTCCCGACTTCCCTAATCCCCCTATCCCTATTTCCATTCCCTATTCCCTCATAAAGGCCGACAACTCACTTGCGACTCTTCGGATCCTACGAGTGTCCATGGGCGACGGCAGTTGCTTTCCATCAGATAAGCCGTCTGCTCGGTTACCCCCCTGAATATCATATAAAAAGCTCATTATTCAAATAATTAATTATTTTATCTATAAAGAAAATGCAAAAGAATATTTATCATAAGAAAAAAAATCTAAGGCTGATATACAATCAATAAATCTGAAACAGCCAGATTGCGGATCTAAGAAAATGGGTCGCCTGACGTCAGATCACTATTTAAATGGACTTGACGTATTATTTCGACCAAATGACGTAGACCCGTCTCCTGGTTCGCTTTCAATTTCCACCATGGTACTATAAGCGGTCGCGTTTTCAGGCTTCGGGTATAACGCAACAAATATGGCATCTACCTGTCAAAAAATACAGTTTCTGGAACCACCTACGCATTTCAGTCTAGAAAAACTAAAACTATGTCGAATTATGTAACACTTTATTTATTTTCTTGGCACTATCTCCAAGTATTCGGGTGTTCCACGTAATACATAAAAAGGGTTGACGAAGTTCGTGGCCTTGTGCTATGGGCGTGTCACCTTCACCTTGCGCTTGGTCAGTGACGTTTGGTCTAGTGGGGTCATTAGCGTAGCGGGCCGATAGACGGAAGCGGGAGCGATGAATAAAAAAGTTCCAGCCTGATAGCGATAGTGGTCTTATAGAAAAGAGGTGATAGGAAGTAACAGGGCGGGATGATAGGCGAAAGCGGTTGTTCAAGCGGGTTTACTAGCGGAATCGGTAACGAGAAAATTTGCTGTCTGGTAGCGATAGTGATATTATAAGTAAAGGTACATATAATGGAGTAGATCCTGCCACTGCGATGGGATTTACTAAAGTGTTGTAGAACGGTGTGTCATAGAAATTCAATAATATTATGCATTTACAAATGGAAAAGTGAACATTCTTTTGTAACTCTACAGCCCAAATAATATTTATGTATTATTTAACGTAAGTTACAGAAAAAAGAAAAAACTCTCATTTTACCCATTAATAACATATTTAGATTCAAGGTAATGGTAAAATGATGCCTTCGAATTATATTATTTTTAGAATGCTTTCGTATGCGTTACTATCCTTGCAAAAACTTTGTAAACTGTACTTGTCTAATGTACACTTTTGGAATTTTGACAAGGACTGTAATTGTCCTCATAACAATTATGTTTTAATAGATAATATAATATACGTTTAATTCGGGAAGTATAGACATCAAACTAATCGCTATCCGCTCCGCTCACAGCTAACTCCGTGGCCGAGCTCTCGTTGTATTCTTGGAAATATGATCAGTTGGAAACATTTTTGAGTGAAACCGCAAAACGGGTGACAAATTGTAGTGGCAGACCGCTTTGATGTTATTTCTCCTTTCATTGTGCATTAATGATATTCATTTACGTCCAAACTCGATGGTATATCGTTCACATCCTGACGGAGGGAGTTGTCAGCGGAGGTACAACGCTCCGTTGGATATGATAAAATAGTAAAATTGGAGTGTCTGTACATTTAATATTTTAACAAACATAACGAACACATATCGATGAAAAAAAGGTCTGTTTGTCTGTTTGTACTCGCTAATCTCAGGAACTATTTGACGGATTTGAATATATATTTTTTGTTTAATAGCTCTTAGGTCTAGGCAACATATTCAAGATACATTAGTTCCCGCGTTATATACACATTTTTGCGCAACGAAGTTGCTGGAACAAACTAGTTTTAAATTAAGTTTATTCTTTTTGTGTTAATGGAGGCTTTAGGGTCGAGAAATGATATGAAAACAAAAATAAGAATTTGATGTTCCACCAAATTTAGATATCTATCCAGATTATTAAACAGGTAGGTTTTAATTATAAGAAAAGCGATGAGCACCTGCTATTTAGTTTTCGCTCTGTACGAAACCCTAAAACGTGTTTATAATGTTACAGTAAAAGTTAGAATTCTCATAAATATTTTATGCATAATATGCGTATGTCGATCGGTACATTAATAGTAGATTCGTAATCCTAGTTAAACAGCACAGGCTTTGAATAATCGAATGGCCGCCAGCGAGCGGGCTCAATATATAAGAGAAATAATTCTCAACCTAAATTTAATCCAACTTTAAAGTTTTATTTTATCGTTGTAAGTACGCGTTGTAATAAACGCGTTGCGTTGACGCTGCGATTTTATTCGTTCAGCTTTTACCTTTTTCATTCCGTTGACGATGACAACACATAATCATTATTGTAAATTATTGTGAACGTGTTTGTTTTAAGAGCGTCCGTAGCCTAGAGGGTTAGACCTTTGATTCACACTCGAGAGAGTACTGGTTCGAACCCGGGGCGGAGGCGTATACCAATGAGACATTTTCCGATCTCAAGTACATAATATGGATGCTCACTGCAGTACGAGAACCATGCTTCGCCATAAATGGGCCGGCTCGACCGAAATGATACCACGGCCTCACAGAAAACTGGAGTGGAACAGCGTTGTGATATGTTTCGTTTAGTGAGTGAGTTTACCGGTGGCCCAACTTCCCCATTTCCTCCTATCCACATTCCCATTCCCTCATAAAAAGTCCGGCAACGCACTTGAGACTACGTTTGTCATAAGTCCATGGGCGACGGCAGTTGCTTTCCATCAAATAACCCATCTGTTGCGTGCAAATTGTCGATTGGCTTCCTGGATTATGAGAGTGGTGTTAGGCCTCTCTCATGGACTCTCAACATGGACACTCGAGCACTGTTTAGCCTGAAGCTGAGTTATTTTCCGAAGAAGACATCTCAGACTCAGAAGACACAATATATTGCCACGAATATGGTCTATGTTCCATTTTTGTTCATTTGCTTAAATTTTGTTGTGTATATAGTATTATTACAAATTTTAAGTATATAGAATCTAGAAATTGCGCTAAGTAATTAAATTCATAATGATTTAGAATCACTATGTTATTAAAGATAATAAGTAGCATAACTTACTTTTCTTATACTAAGTCTATGTCAAAAATTAATTCGACTGATTGCTTTCCTAAGGAGGTGTGGAGGATAAATACAGTTTTGCATTAAAACATGTGGATAAATCGATCGATTTTATGCGTTTTTTATGATATTTAGGAGGCAAGCTAGCAGACAGATTACCTGATGGTAAGTAACTGCCGTCGTCCATGGACACTGAATGGAAGAGTCGCATGTGCGTTGCTGGCCTTTACGAGGGAATAGGGATGAGGGATTAGGGAAGTTGGCACACTTGTAAACTCACTCACGGGACGAAACATAGCACAACACCGTCTCACGTCAGTTTTCTGTTAGGCCGTGATATTACTCTGGTCGAGCCGGCCCGTTCATGCCGAGATATCTCTCACGGCAAAGTTTTCACGTTTGAAATCGCCAGCGCTTATCACTTACCCACCAAACCCTATATGAGCCGGTTGGAACCTGTTACTATAGAATTGACGGATAATTTTATGTTCGCATTATCCACCCAATGAGTCAATTATAATTAGAAAGGCGAAAGGGAAATGTTTTACAACCGCGCATTAGAGGCTCACTAAGCCTTGTTGTTGGGCTTAAGCGCGACTTTCCATACAGTTACGGTTTTGCATACATTTTTACGGCGTACGCAAAGGGTTAATACAAGTTACTAAAACTTCGATGTCGGTCCATCTGTCTGTCTGTAACCTGAATGAAGCATATTTTTTCATGCACTATTTCCACTATATTCACTTCCATTTTATTTTATATAATCTATATATAAATTTGTAAAATCCAAGTGTATATAGTTCATGACAAAGTGTGTCTCATTAAGGTTGAACATGAATTTCCACCATGAACAATCACATTTGTCTGTAAGTCTGTCTGTCTGTCCGTCTCTCTGTATCTCAAGACCGGTAATAACTAGAGAGTTGAAATTTTCACAGGACATGTATTTCTGTTGCCGCTATAACAACAAATACCAAAAATAAAATGTTCAAGAGAAACTCTCATAAATAGAACCTAATATTAAGGAGTTGTTGATACTTGATTGTTCATTAAAAGCCTGTTTCACCGCTTCTTAATAGATGAAGACATTAGTGGAAGAAGCAGGTAACTAACATTTTACAAATCGATGCCTTACTGCCTCAACCTCGTATCTTATTAAAAATGGCTACATTTCAGGAGGCATAATAAACTGCTCATATATTTTTTTCTTAGTAATTGTACAAAACTGAATATGAGGTTATTTGATAAAATTGTTGTAAATTGTTAGCTATCAAATAACCTCATAACTAGTTTTGTACAATTGGTATAAAAAAATATAGTCAGTTTTTTTTTTGTCCAATGAAATGTAGCCATTTTTACGATACGAGTAATTTCGAGTAAATATATTTTTTTTATAAAGTTGCAACAAATTTTGTAATTTTCCTATTCTATTATCTAGTAATTGTATCTATGTAGGTAGGTATACATCAAATCGTATTTTTTTAATTTGAAATATTTTTCCTAAAGCGTCCATTTACCCAAAAATCCGCGCAGTTTTTTAAATGATAGTTATCTGCTTCTTCCACTTATGTCTTCAAATGTCAACTATCCACAACATTTATGACGGATTGTCCATACATTATCTGTCCAAAAAAAGTTGTGGATAGCCTATCCGACACTTATCAGGAAGCAGAGAAACAGGCCCTTGGATTAACACATTTCTGACTCACAATCTAGCACCTTATGGAAGATCCAAGCTTCCATATATCCATCTGATAACCACCGAATATACCGCGGCCTAGTCCGTTAACCCGGTGACCTTCGGTTGCCTGCACGTTGCACCCGATATTTATAGGATTCTGGAAACTTCGTGTACGAGTAGACTAATTATTGCTCGTTGTTAAGACAAGTGACGTTCGAATATTTCTTCTTCCAAAATCTTCAGAGCCCGCAGTAGCAAAATCGGTGAAGTACTTTTTTACTATACCTACACTGTTAAAAATTTTTGTAAATTTACTACAATTTTACTACGCAAATACATCCTAAAATTACAAAATCTTGTATTGTATTGGAATTTAAACGCGCATTTGTTGTAATATTACATTTTGTAATAAATTGTGTAGTAGTTCTATAATATAGTAGTAAATTAGTAAGTGTCTGAGTTTCACATTTTTAAAAAATGTGGTGCGTAAAAACTTCCTACAAAAGTTTAGTAAATTTACTATGGAATTTTTTTAACAGTGTACGCTGTGTTGGTACACCGTGCAAGGTGGACCGTGTAGTGGAATTGACCTTTATGCTCCGTCTAAACGTGGTCTTAACATCTAGAATGTTAAGACGTCTTAACATATACATAAGTCTTAACATCTAGTATGCCGAAGTTAAGCATGTGCCTGCAATTAGTTTCATCAATTAGTTTCATTACGAGTGACACACCATGTCGAAATCACGATTATAGTTAGGCCGCGTAAGTTCGACCTATAGTGTACCATGAGTTTGAAGCAACAATATTTGTCGATACGCGATAGCGATTACACAAATTTTTAGTATGGCAAATTTTAGTACCGCGAGTGACCGCTAGAGGAGCTGTACTAAAAATTGGCAAAAAACTAAAAATTTTGCTATACTAAAAATTGGCTTAGTCGGTATCGATTATCGACAAATACTATTGCTTCATGGTAGACCTACTAGAATGTTTTGATGCACTAATCCCTTATTCATATAAATATTAAAAAAGTGTTTGACTAACCAAGATTCGCTGTCCCTTGGTCGTGTGATGTGTGTGTGTGTGATTCGAACCCGCGAGCACCGGCGTGAACTACCATAGTTCAACCACTGCGCCACAGATGTTGTCGAAATATAGCAGAAAGGGACTGCGAATCTTGATTAGTTAAACGCCGTTTAAATATTTTGTATGAATGAGGGGGTTAATGTCCCTTTACTTATTAGGTAGATAATATAAAATGTCTTCAAATGGTAAGGTAAAATTTACTTCCAGGTCTGCTAATATCGGAGATATCATCACTAATAACCGCCCACTCGTCCTCCCGAATCGCTTACGACTACGGAATCAACGAGCTACGTGACGGCCTGAGAGACACCGACCTCAGCGAACACCAGATGAACAAGATGTGGGACTACGTGAGGAAGCTGTGGAACAGGCAGCAAGGGAGACAGGTGATATGCTGTTTCGTGTGCTGATTTTAGCTTGATGCAAAGTAAGCGCGCGCGGTGGCAAAAAAACGGCACAAACACAGCGAACGCCGGCATACAAATAACGACTTTTTAGGGTTTCGTAGCTAAATGGCATAAAACGAAACCCTTATAGATTCGATATGTCTGTCTGTCTGTCTGTCTACCTTGAAGTTGACCGTAGATAGTTCAAAAATAGCTGCTTCAGCGATGCTCTGTTACAGAGATACCCTGAAGTGTCATAAAATTCTTTTGTTACACTTGTATACTAAAGGAGTGACCAAACTATGCCGTGCCGCAGCGTACCGGAAAAATCCGTTTCCATAAAAATTGTATGGAGTAAGTTTAAGCACACCTTGACGGAGCGTGCCGGGTCTCAGCGGAGCGGATTTCTTCGCGGCAGATGCGCCCGGCAAGCGTTCAACGGTGTGACCACAACGATTTAGAAGGCAGAAAATTGACATTATAGGATAAAATATAAGGTTTAAAGAATTTATTCTTATAAAAGGTACATTTATCCAATTACATGAGAACAATAAATCCCTAAGCATAAATTATTAAAGTTCGAACTTAATTTGTACTATGACAAAAATTTGTTTTTTTTTGCAAAAATGAAACAAAAAAATAGTTATTTTTGGGGCTGAAAATGAGGCGAAATGGTTCCTATAAAGATGGTGGGACGGTAGTGTCACTGTCGTGCCATCAGATGACACGACAGTGTATATAAATATTCAATTTTATTTTAATTTTAACCACGTAGAATACATTGATAAATAAAGAAAAATTGTTGGTAGAAGTCAAAACAGTAGAAGCTAAAACGGTTTAGTTTATTTTAGTAGAAATAGTAGAATATATCAAAGTTTTTGTTATATCGAGTTACATGTCATTTAAAAGTGGTCACACCGACGTACTTAAAATCCGTCAATGCGATGAGACCCGGCCCGTTCCTTAAATGTAGAAATTACCAGGCGCTTCTCACATTCATACAAATTTTTTAACTTCTAAAAAAAGAAACGATAATTGTGTGTGTGACGGAAAAAGCCCGCTAGGAAGCCAGTAAAGCAAAGATAATATACAGTAATAAAATATATATTTAAAACAAATTTTCTTTTATTATAACCCGAAAACCGTGGGTCGGTTACCTCATTTGGCTCTTGTTTAAAATGTTGTTTATAACAATTTTGAGTATCACCTTAAATCACATCTATGTAGGTAATCTTTCGATATTTCAATAATACTATCATTGTATAATGGGGGAAATTGAAAGAGAGCCAGTTGATGGACCTATGTCATTTGGTCGTGATATGTCGACTGAGTTTGACGTAAACCGACCAAACTACTTAGATCCACGATCTGTATCTCTATCAACTTCTCTGATTGTACATAAAACAAAATCAATACTTCTAACTACCACCAAATCGTTTGGTTACCTCCCATTTCTCACTGAAAAGTGTGGTGACCGCTAGGTAACTTATTTTGCTTCGCTTATCCGTTGTGTAGACTCCTGAAATAAAAAATAATTTGCATTAAATTTAAGGAAAATTATTTATATACGCCTAAAAATGTTTTTACTATAAGCAGTCATAAATAAGTCAGGCTTAGGTCACAGAGCATGTAGATAGTCATCCATTGACCTGCTATTATCTGACTCGTTCTTCTCTGGCAAAAAGATTATGCCCGCAACTCCTTTGCGCCAAAATTCGTTAACCGCGTGGTAGCCGTACATTTTTCCAGGATAAAAAGTATCCTAAGTCCATACCAAATTTCAGGAAGATCGGTTCAGCTGTTTGGTCGTGAGGAGGTAACAGACAGACGGACTTTTTTATAATATTTTTTTAACATCAACTATATATTTTATAACAACAACTATATATTTTTTTTAATTTCAGATGCCGAAACTAATCCACGAGTTGCCGTTTCGTCTCCGCTGCCAGCTAATGCAAGAGATATACGGGGCCCATATCAGAGATTCCATAATATTCAGACATACAGACGATGACTTCAAAAGAATGGTGACCACTTATCTACGACATTGCGTGTTCTTCCCAGGCAACTATATAGTGCAGAGGGGGGATGCTGATCAATGTATTTATTTTATACACAGAGGGGAGGTGGGTATTATAACCATGAATATAATAGAAACACGCGACTGATCAATTGTTCTGACCTCGCTGCTGCCATCCTCAAGCTAAAATGCCGCTATGTATAATAAAAAGTACTTTTTGGGTTATGAGCAAAAAACGCCGCAGTTTTTAGTATGGCATTTTTTTTCCGCAAGCGACCGCTAGAGGCGCTGTTAAATTTTGCCATACTAAAAATTCACGTAGTCTTCTATTGCTTCAAACTCATGATGAAGCCAAACTGCCATCCTCAAGCTAAAATGCCGCTTTGTACAAAAAGTACTTTTTGAGTTATGAGCAAAAAACGCCGCAGTTTTTCTATGGGCTTTGTACTTCATAACGCTAATATTAATTTTAATAACTCGACGACTATAAAAGCTACAGAAATGTTGGTAATACACGTCGATAGATCTTTTTGTTCTGATTTTTACAGCATCAAAATGTCAAAAACGACTAGATGTTGGTTAACGGCATTTAAGCTTGAGGACGGAAGAATTGGGTTCGTTCCTACACTACCCAGTAGGCTACGAGGGCTCTATTTAATTTGGTCGTATTTACTCTATCTGTCTCAATCTCTCGCTCCTGTAAGGTGAACCTCGGGTCAACATAATCAATATAAAACGCCCTCTCCGATAAAAATAGCTACGGAACTTATAATACAGGTTGTTTATAATGTAGGCTTTGTTTGCAGGGTGAAAATCTAGCCTATGTGCAGAATTTACGCTGTCATGGTGATTAGATTATGTTATAGAAATAAGATTATGCTTAGAGAAATCGTTTAGCTTGGCGCTAGCGGTCCTTGACCTAAAATTATTATAATAATAACAATATAATTTAATATCTATGGACGCTTCACACCACGTCAGTCTAGTCCCGTGGTAAGTACCCGAGGGACTTGTGTTACGGGCACCAGACAACGGAAATATATTTAATACCTTTATACTATACACACATTTAATATTTTTATTATATAATACACATATTTAATACACATCCGAGACCCAGGAACATTGAAAAACTGTTTGCTCCGTCAACGGGATTCGAACCCGCGACCCCCGGCTTAAGCTTCCAACGCTCTTACCACTGAGCAAAAGAGGTCGTCATAACACTTCGATTAGTTGGGTTATAAAAATTCGTTTTTTGTGTTAGTCGTGTCATGTGTTAGTCGCGGCAGAGTTGGACAAATTAAAATGACATTTTTTATAAAATTTTTTGGTTCCTTTTTTCGGGTAATAGTTAAGCGATCATCTTTTTAATCGCATTATTCGCTCCAGAAAATGTAAGTTGCCTTCTAAATTTAATAATTTAGGCGACAACAACACCTTTGAATACACGGTACTAGCTTTCGCCTTCCGCTTCTTCGCCCGCGTGGAATCTAAATTTGATAAAGATTCGATTTTTGCAATAACGTGATGTTTTTCCAAGACCACAATGTTACTCTAATATATAATAATCTAATATATAATAAAATAATGTTACTCTACATACTTTCAACTAACTCTATGCCAAAAATCAAGTCAGTCGGTTGCTTTGTTTGGGCGTGAGGGAAGGACAAACAAACATATAAACAAACACATTTTTCCATTTATAATTCTTTCTGTAAGCCTTAGTAAATGTAACTCAACCTTGTGATTGGTCATACATCCAAAAAGCAAATATACTTTTTTTTATGTTCACCATAAAATGTAAAGCAACTGCCGTCGCCCATGGACACTCGTAACATCCGAAGAGTCGCAAGTGCGTTGCCGGGCTTTATGAGAGGATAGGGATAGGGGGATTAGGGAAGTTCTGCCTCCAGTAAACCCACTCACTAAACGGAACACAGCACAATGCCGTTTCACGCCAGTTCTCTGTGAGGCCGTGGTATCAGTCGGCACGAATACACTCGACTTTAAACACAATCAACTGAAAACAACGGAAGTTAAACGAAACTTTTCGACCAATAACCACTTTCCTATAACTAACTGAATTCACTTTATAATGTAAATGTATTGATCTAGCAACTGGCCAGTGTAAGCTGACCTCCACGGTATGCATAAGGCCTTATACACAATTATACGATGCGTCGACGTAAAGGATTTTTTTTTCATCAATATTAAAAAGTACTTATTTCTCACCGTCAAATCATAAAAAGACATCCACCCCAAAAATGGGTGATCTTTTTTTTTTCTTTCATCGTCATTAAAAGTGCGATTTGTTTGTCACGAAGACCTCGTAAAAGTATTTTAAAGTCAAAAACATTACAATAACTATTTCACCAATTTTATGGCAACGTTATTGCAATAAATAGTTTTTCTATCTGCGGGCACATTTGTATCACCTGCGTAAGAAATGATTTCCAAAAGATCAAAGATAAAAATACGTCGGGTTTTCCTTTTCTGACGATATCCACGGTTTTACATTCGTTGGAAAGGTCCCGGGATCAGTGAGGTTTTCTAAAAAAAAATTTAAGAGAAAAGCATTAAAACACGGAAAATCATTTTTACATACAGCGCCATCTCTTATAAATAACATGCTACTAATGCTAATACTACGGCTAGTGCATGGTTTCTACGCGATTTTCGATTTCCACGCGAGTGAAAGTTTAATAATTCAGTATCATGCTACAATGAGATGTTTATGCATAAGACGTGTAGCTTTGATGACCTCAGTAAGTAGCGCGTTGGTAGCTTAAGCCGTTGGTCGCGGGTTTCGATGCCAGTTTTTCGATGTTCTTGGGTCTTGGATGTGTATTAAATATGTGTATCATTTAATAAAAATCTTAAATATGTGTATAATAGTGTAATACAAGTCCCTCGGGAACTTAGCATGAGGTGCTAAGCTCCCGAGGGACTTGCACTGAATCGTCCATAGATATTATTATATTATTATTATAGGTGCAACCATCACAGGTTCTTACTTTTTTTGTTTTAACATGTCCCTCGTGTTCCTAGTTCAGTCACGGTTTTGAATGGTTGGATACTGTTGTCGATCCTGGCGACACGAATAACCGGCGTTAAACAGCGCTTGCTCTGTGTTTCTTCAGTTAAGAGCTTACAAAGACCAACTTCCTACACTTGCAACTCTTAAAAATTGCAAGCGTTCATGGGTGACGGCAATTTCTTTCCATCAGGTAACCCATCTCTTGTTCGCTTACTATCCGACTGCAAGGAATGGTTATTAAAAAAAACTGTCTTGCATATTATGATGGGCCAAAAGCCCGATCACCTATGGCTGTGACGTCATCTCTACGATGCCAACATTGTGTGCGCGCCCTAGCCTGGAAGACCAAGTTACACTGGTCAAGTTAAACTCTTATCGTCAGTTATTTATAGAATTCGCACCGGCGTTGGTTTTCGTCCATTACAAAACTATTTCCATTAAGCCTGGCTGGCCCGGCAGTCGTTGTTTTGTACGCGATACAAGTAATTGTAATTTCTTAAATATCTATATAAGCGTAACTAACGATTGCAGTTTAAATACCACGGGCTCTAAGAACACCGGCGTATAACAGCGCTTGCGTTGTGTTTCATCGACTAAGCGGAAACTCCCAAACCAATCTCTTTAAACGGATCTGCCGGTAAAAGTATTTTTATATTATAAGGTAACATTACTGAAAATTTTGCAAAATAGCTCTTATTACTAACGTCCTAAGGGTGATATTCTAATAAAGTTTCCAGTGATCGATATAGCACCTATTGTGTAGGTGTGAGGGAGCATAATTGCATGCCAGTTAGTCCTTTGACGAATATCCTGGATGCCATGGTGATATTACATTCCTAACGCAAATATCCCTTACCTGTGTGGCTCAGTGTTTGAGCGCGTTGAAGCTTAGGGTTGCGGATTCGACTCTCACCGACGGAATAAAAAGGTTTGAATTTTCCAGGGTCGTGGTCATTAACTGGCAAAAAAGGGCAGCCTTTTAAGGGCTCGCGAAATTTTCAAAGTCCTGTGACATCGGATTACAAAAGCATTCTGTGACTGTGACAGATTAAAAAATAGACGGTTTTAGAAACAATGTTATGTCATTGTGGATACTCAATTCGTTTACTGTTGTACATATCAACTCATAGATGGCGTTAGTAGTACAATGTTATTTTTTTAACCGACTTCCAAAAACGAGGAGCTTATTATTATCAGCAATAATATAATCACTATTTTATTATAGTTTTCCCGTTGAGTGTACCACAAACTTGTACGGATAGTGGGATAGAGGACTGACTTCGCTCGCCCAAACCATCGTATGATAAAAAATCTTAAATATAATATGTATGCTGCAACTTTCACAGTTAACTCTACACAGGGGACTCACACACACCCTAAAGTATAACAACTTTATTATCTCACACACGACATGCAAATTCCGGCACCCTGAGCTAGTAATTAACGTGTAGACCAACACGAAAACTAAACACATATTCCAGTACAAACTTTGGGTACAGTTCGTTATGAATTTTTTATATTTTAGGCCAGTTTTGAGCGTCCGTAGCCTAATGGGTAACCTTTAGTTCGCACTCGTGCAGGTTCGAATGCCGGTAGATGCGTACCAATAAGACATTTTCCGATCTCAAATACATAATACGGATGCTCATTGCCGTGGGAGAGCCACGCTTTGGCACGAACGGACCGGTTCGACAGGATGATACCACGGTCTATCAGAAAGCTGGCGTGAAACAGCGTTGTGCTGTGTTTCGTTGAGTGAGTTTACCGATGGCCCAGTTCGGAGACTTATTGTAATGATGATGATTGTGTCCGTAAACATTGAAATGACATTGGAACGTAGCTGTCACGTGCACACTTTTAATTCTACCGTCAGCTAAAAGCGTGGCGGGTTTTCGCAAAGCAAAGACACAGTAGATACAGCGAACTAGTAGTCTGACTTTGAGTTTAGTAAATTTAGATTTCTAGCAATATTAGTCGACAACCTCGACGCGCGTTTCGCCCCAACACCGGAGCATCCTCAGGATATGGACTCTACGAACAACGTCCGTTAAGTTGTTGGACAACTAAATCCTCTGGATGCTCTAGTGTTTGGACGAAATGCGCGTCGAGGTTCTCAACCCGCATTTATACTTGCAGGTTGAGGTTCATTTCGCGGAATATTGCTAAATATTTCAATTTACTAAACTTAAAGCCATGGGTTTCTGCAAAATAACGCCTGATTCTTTTAACTAGTAGTCAGACCTCAAATAAACTGATTAATTGTCACGGGTATGGCTGACAGCTTCTTATAGTAATCCTATCAATTGAAGACATAAGGAGAAGAGGTGAATAACTAACATTTTAGAAACTTCGAGTAAATTTTCTTTAGAACCTTCGATAAACCTTGTAATTTAGCAATTTCACTATCTTGCTAGTCTGCGTAGTAATACATTAAATCTACATTATTTTAATTTCAAATCATTTTTCCGGTCCAGCCGCACATTGATTGAGATGACAGATTTTCTAAAGAGAAAATTCAAATGCCTAATAGATACCATACAAAATCCAATAAGAAATTTTGCATAGTCTAACGAGAACTACAGCGCAACATATGAAGAAAAGTGTGCGTTCCGGGGAGAAGTTTGCGTTATTCGTATCAACGAGCTAAATGTCCAAAAACAGAAAACCCGATTGTAGGAACCATAGCAAAAATTGCTATGGTTCCTACAGTCGGATTTTCTGACATCAATTTATGAACATATTAATTTATTATGAAGGGCTTTAAATGGCTGTTCTAGAAATATCTAGAACAGTCATTTAAAGCCCTTCATTTTGATACCCCACTGAAACCTGTTCAAAATACTCCATTTTGATTTTAAGATTGTTTTAATAAACCCCGTGTTACTTGAGCTATCGAGATAAATATACCTCATACATTAAAATCCATCAAGCCAAACAATTAAACATCACACTCCTTCTGCCGCAGTTAGGTTAAAAATTCTGATAGTGTGCGCCCAGAAGTCAGGTTACTGCTTCGTTCTGTCTACTGTGCTAAAAGCGTGTCGGGTTTTCGTAAAGCTCAGCTCTTGGTATTCTGCCAAATGACTGTTGTGATTATCATTGTTTATGCCAGGGCTTCTCAGACCGTTCTACATTAAGAACGCGAAAATATTTGTTGACTAGATGACGCCCGCATCTCCGTTACACGAAATATCGCAAACGTACATTTTTCCTATCCAATCCTCCCGGGGAAGGACATTGGATCACTCAAAGTATATCCATACCAAATTTCAACGAAATCCGTTCAGTCGCTTGGGAGTAAAAGGGTTATTGACAGAGAGAGGGATTCGCATTTATAATAAGGAATATGCATGATTTATAATTCTTTGTTTAAAGAAATTTATCGCTATTGAAAATGATTTAGTATAGATGTAGGGAACAATTTTTTTTATTGGGTCCGACACATGTTTTCCTGACGGGCTAATTTGCAAAACTATGCAAAAACTCCCTTGAACGCATCCAAAAAATTGTTTCTTTCTCGATGAGCGAAGATGTTATTAAACTTTTTACTGTAAACTTTAAATAATCGAGATTTTCAAGTGCTACTTAAAATATATAGAATCAATAATACATACTTTTAAAATTAATGTTCCAAATACAGACTTAGAACGTAATTATGTAAAGTAAGGGCCGATTTTCACTTAATTTAGTTAAGTTGCGAGTTAACTTGCACGATCGGTGAGTTTAGTTATTTTTGACGTTTGAACGATAAAATCGAGTTAAGTTGTAAGTTGTTAATTAAGTTGGCTTAAATAGAACGCGATCCTATTTTTTGGCGAGTTAAGTGCGAAGTGATACCCCTCTCGCGTCTCCCGCGCCCCGCCAACTTAACTCACCAGTGTGTAGACGTTTGAGCTTAGTACAGTTCATATTATAATATTTCATTTATCAAACATTTTAATACAATAGGTATTTAGTTGAGAAAAATATTAAATGTAGTTTGTAGGCAGTAATTGAGCAATTTATGGAGACTTATCTTGTTATCGAACCAGCAGCTTAAGATTACTTAACTCGCCTACGTTTGAACGTCATTTAATACTTACTACTTAATTTTTAGCTGACCGTTTGGTTAACTCGCTACTGTACTTAATTAAATGTAAACCGGGCCTAAGGTTAAGCTGATTTTATAAAACAACAATTCTCAAGTTTTAAACATCTGTCAGATTAACTCGTGAAATATATTTTTGTGGCATAAACCGGCTTAAAGGCCTATCACACCTGATGCCTTAATCTCTCCCTAGATTAAGCTTGTCTTTTTGACCGACTGCCAAAAAAAGGTTGTATATTCAGCGGTGGATGTTTTATGATGATTTAATAGGTACTCGTATGTGATGTTAGTAGTAATTATGCTAAAGTTTCACTAAGATATATCGAATGACTGGCCAGTGATATAATCTAGTAACTGGCCAGCGAACATATCTAGTAACTGGCCAGCGAACATATCTAGTAACTGTCCAGCGAAACTGGACAGAAACTAGAAGTGGCCCCACCTACAACGGAGTAGGCTTGGGTGGTTAGCCAAGACGTGAACGTTTTCGCTTCTTTCTTAGAATCGCCAAAAAATATATGAATGAAAATGACATACGTTCGTTACGCCATATGTTCAGATCTTTTCTAACCTCCCTTTAGCTTTGGTCACAACTGTCAGTCACAAAGTTGAGGGCGGTCTAATTTTTATAGCTTCGGCATATTTTATTTTAATTCTAGTGAAATAGGCCAGTCGCTAGACAGTTGGAGATTCTTTCAACTTTGTTCGATAACCTTCAGCTTTAAGTCACGAACCGTTGTGACGAATCGTTTGGAAAGACTAAACTACGCCTTTTCGTCCAAGACTAAAGACTGAATCACGAATTCAGTGGGAATATTTATTTGGATATTTTGACGATTTGTGAAAAAAGGTGACTACGTTTTCTTTTATGATATTTGAAAGGCAAGCGAGCAGACAGGTTACCTGACGGAGAGTTACTCCCGTCGCCCGTGGACACTCTCGACATGTGTCTTCACAAGTGCTTCGCCGGCCTTTTTATCAGAGAATAGGGAATGGGATTAGGGAAGTAGGGCCATCGGTAAACTCACTGACTGTTCGAAACACAGCACAACGCCGTGTCACGCCGACGCCGTGGCATCACTCCGGTCGACCCGGCCCATTTGTGCCGAAGCATGGTTCTCCCACGAGCGTCCGTATTATGTACTTGAGATCTGAAAATGTCTCATCGGTACATGCCTCCACCGGGGCTCGAACCTGCACCCTCTCGAGTGCGAACCAAATGTCTTACCCACCAGGCTAAGGACGATTACATATCTTTTAGGGGATATAACTTAGATAACACAATTTGAATTTATCCTGCTAGCTTAAATTTAAATAGTGATTCTATCTGAGTGTACTATTGATTTTGCTACGCCAACACGCTTCATCTAAATTTAAAATCACTTGAATGGAGACTGTAGTGAGGTGTTTCAAAATAAAACATTATCGCTTTAACGTTGTACACATTTTAATTTAATTTAAAACTTTAATGCTATTAATATTACAAATGCGAAAGTGTTTGTTTGTTTTTAGGATTCCGTACCCAAAGGGTAAAAACGGGACCTATTACTACTATTACTAAGATTTCGATGTCTGTCCGTCTGTCTTTTCGTTCACGCTTCAACGAAGCAACCAAACGATTTGATTTTTGTATAGACTCAGTAAAAAAACAACACGCTACCAATATTCGTATTTTCACGCAATTTTGGAATCCCACACGAGCTAGCACAAGCTAGTGTTTCATAAGATAATTAATTTTCAAAATTATCTTATGAAACAATAGATTTGTCGAAAATCAAAATCAATTGAGATATTGTTAGTTATGCTAGTAAAAAAGCAGACGGCCAGATAGACATACACACAGACTGAAAGAAAGAGGCACTTATTTAAAAGCACATACTCGTACACACTTTCAGTATAATACCAGATTACTTTTCAAATTCTCTTGTACAACTGACCTTTCTGTAATTAAACCTGTGCCCGAGGGAGAAAGGTATACTTCTCGTAATACGTGTGAGCGAGACAGACGCAGAGGGGGAAAAGTTTCACATACGAAAGTTGCTAATTGAGAACCCCGAGTTTTAATTACGATGTTCCATAATTGTTTGAAAAATAAAAGTTTTTTGTTCCAAATCGGGATAAATTTGATTTAGTATTAGTAATATTGGCTTTTGATAAGATAAAATCTCATATAATATTAAAATATATAAAGTTATGATTACACTACTCGCTATCGCTCACTATCGCGGATAATTTTGTACCCTTTTTTACGAAAGACGCGTAGATGTGTGCGCATGAAATTTCTCCCAGTTATAGTTGATATGGAGGAGGAGCGCGGTGTACTGATAATAGTTTAAAATATGCTTTAATATTGCATACTTTTAATTAAAGTAACGCTACGTACACTGCATTTTGTTTCTTTGTTTTGCTTAAAAACCTTAAAAATATAAACACAAAGATCTCTTGTATCACAAAAGCCGACAACGCGTCTATTACAGGGAGCGGGCGAGAGTTTATGCGGGGTGTCCATTTTACGACAACGGGTATTTTTAACTGACAACGAAGAAATACGGGGTATACTGCCGTCCTCAAGCTAAAATTAAATTTTACTTATTATGTGATTAATTTTACCTTATTTGACTGCTGTATATTTGTTATGTCTTATATTGTTATTTTTTTTCTTTTAAAATAATTATTTGCAATTTGTATTGAGTTAGTTAATTTTTCGTGGTGTTTATTTCTGAACTTGCTATTGTAAATGCTGTGTCACCTACTAAGGTACATGCATCAGTTCTTTTATCTATTTATGTTAATCTCTGTTAGTTCTTAATGTATGTACTGTTTGGTGTCCTTACAACAATAAATAAATAAATAAAATGCCGTTAACCAACATGTCGTTTTTTAGATTTTGATGCCATCATGATCAGAAGAAAAAGCTCTATCGACGTGTATTGCCAAAATTCTTGTAGCTTTTATAGTCGTCGAGTTATTAAAATGAATATTGCCGTTATGAAGTACTAAACCCTTAGAAAAACTGCGGCTTTTTTTCCTCATAACTCAAATAGTACTTTTTGTACATAGCATATTTTAGCTTGAAGACGGCAGTGTAGTGAGTTTGACGTTTCTATGTGTGTGTGTGTGTGTGTGTGTATAGTATCGAATCACTTAATTCTAGCTCTGTAGCTACAATTAAGTGATTTGATTATTTTTTGTAACAAATGTGACTTACTTGCGAGTTGTTTTTGACATTTATGATGAAAATCATTTAAAGCAGCTCATTTCGAATATTTTCCATATTTCATCTGTCACATTAGTTGTAGATAGCCTATCTGATACTTACGAGGAAGCGACGAAACAGGCAGTACAAGTATTTTTATACAAAACATAGTTTAAAACTTCTGTTTCAAACTAACAATATTTACACACTTTAAAATTTACAAAATAATCATTATACAGCGGGTTACTGTTTTTGGACAAAAAAAATTAATTGAAAAAAAGATCATCCTGTACGTTTATCTATAAGTTAACCTTTTTAAAAGGAATACAATCGCAAAACCAATCCTCCGATACCATTAAGAAGACAAAATGTTTCTGCAAATAGAAAACTCGAAGTGAAACGACAAGCTTTGGCTCGAGACAAGGGTTATTAATTTTGAGCTGTCTTCTGGTATTAATTTTTTTATAAAAATAATAATAATAATATCTATGGACGCTTAACACCACGTCTATCTGGCCCCGTGCTAAGTACTCGAGGCATTTGTGTTACGGGTACCAGACAACGGAAATATATTTAATACTTTTATACAACACACATATTTAAGATTTTTACTATATGATACACATCCAAAACCCAGGAGCCACGTCAGTTGCTCTATCAGGTGACCGTCACGCTTATTCGCCTGCTAACTTCATTTAAAAAAGCCAACTGCAAAACTCTTTGGACGTTACTTTTAGTTAGTAATAAACTCCTTTCTACGCGATCCATCTTGAGTCAACTGATGATCTAGTCGTCGTTCGACAATGTTACTTACAGAAACACGCCAAGCGATTTTCGTAAACGATAATCGCTCGCCACTCGTCTAGGTGGGCTGGGGGCTTGATACTGTGTGAGCCCCCGGCGGCTTTGTACGCCATATTCAATTAAAAATACTCGTGTGTGAGCGAGACGGCACGACGGTCGATACTGTTGCTGTGAAAATACCTTCGCGTGTCCACGGCCTTAATACAGGTATCGAGACAAACCCTGACTCAGGGAGAGCCATGTTTCGGCACGAATGGGCCGGCTCGATCGGAGTGATACTACGGCCTCATAGGAAACTGGCGTTAAACGGTGTTGTACTGCGTTCGTTCGTGAATGAGTTTACCCTATCCCTATTTCCATTCCCGCATAAAGGCCGGCAACGCACTTGCGACTCTTCGGATGTTTCTGGTGTCCATGGACGACGGTAGTTGCTTTCCATCAGGTAACCCGTCTGCTCGCTTGCCCCCTAAATATCATCATAAAAAATACATACATGCACTATAGTCAAGTAGAGCGTTTCTGGTCTCGTGGGTAGACCGTAGGTTGGCACTCGAGAGGCTAGGTTCGAACCCGCGTGTAGGCGTGAACTAAAAACTCACTGGCCAAGTGCGAGCTGGACTCGCGCATTAAAAGTTCCGTACCAGCAGAAAGCAAAAAATTGAAAATCTTGTTCGAAAAGTCAAACAGTTATAACAATAGACAACGTCATGTCACCGATGTAGGCGACCACTAGCGACATCTATTATCCAAATATAGAAACTTACATTAAAACGCGTTTGTTCTATGAGAGCTCCTCTTAAAAAAATAATTTATTTTGGTTTTTTAATTTTTGTTATTCGTTATGTTAAATTTCAATTTTCTACCTATCACCGGTCTTGAGATGCAGCCTGGAGATAGACAGATGGACAGACACTAAAGACATAGTAATAGGTTTCCGTTTCCAGAAATACACACACACACACACAAACACACACAAAACTTATAACGTTCCTCTTTTAACGATAGCGGTTAAAACATTTGCCGGCCTAGTATAATTATACACAGTATTACCATAAGTTCGTTATGCCGCGAACAATAGGTCAGTAGGTCGACATCCCCCTTTATATTCAACAGAGTTCAGACTACAGGGGATATGACGTCACTGGTCTCACTGTTACAGATTATAAAAATGTTTATGTAGGGTGTAACAGAGTAAAAATTTATTTATTTATTTTATTTTTTATTTCTATATTGATTCACCAACGGAACAGCATTTGATGTTACAAAATAATTATCCATAAGTAAGAGTTTTTGTAGGTGAAAAACTCTAGGATGTGGTAGTTCCTTATTAGGTGACTGTGAAAGTAGCAGCGCGGAGGGAGGTTTTTTTATGGATTTATTTCGGTAAACACGTGACGATCAGCCGCTTGTGTGTGTGTGAATTTGAGTGATTTTGCACATTTAAATCTCTACTAGGACTCAAGCACACAATTACCAACACTTGCTTTTGAAGTGTCTGGAAATATAGCCTATGTGAAAGAAGCAGTTATGGTTACGCTTCGGCTATTATCTGTCTATGTATTGCCGTTTAATGGATTTAGTGCCATACTCACGAGTGTCTGTACATTTAATATTTTTACAAAATTATCAATTTGGGGGTGCTAACAAACAGTAATAGAACACATATCGAGAGAGAGTTGTCTGTTTATATGTTTGTCTGTTTATATTTGTCTGTTTGTACGTGCTAATCTCAGGAACTAAAAATCAAAATCTTTTTACTCAAAATAAGTACTTTAAGTAACACTCTCTGAACAACGAGACTACGGTACCTACCACCGGTCCGGGAACTAACCCGGCGAGAAGTACCGGCTCCGTGAGGTTTGTAGTAAAAAAAAAAATCTCAAGAAAAAAAAAAGAGAAAAATTTCCACGTGAGCGGAGTCCGCGGGCAACGCCTAGTTATGTATATTCTTTAGGCCACTTTCACAATAATTTACATTCAATAAATCTAGTTTCCTACACTCAGAAAGAACCTCAAAGTTTGAATGATAATAACAACCTAGGCGACACGTTTTCGACTGCTATTTCTAGATTTTCCGGCGAGACCTAGAACTGAGAGATCATCTCCATAATGCCTAAAGTGCTATTGTCTGAAGGTTCCGCTTGTAGGTCGCGTATTGTCTCCATTCTTATAGCATGTTCATATCTTACACAAGAATTTGTGTAAGATATGAACATGCTGTAAGAATGACGTACGTAAACGTATAATATAAAACGATTGAAGATTCGAAGCGGGTAACTAGAAAATAACTTATTCGTAAAGATATTTGAGCAGTTTTTTTAAGATATTTAGGGGCAAGCGAGCGGAGGGGCTACCTGATGGAAAGCAACTGCCGTCGCCCATGGGCACTCGTAACAGCCGAAGAGTCGCAAGTGCTTTGCCGGCCTTTATGAGGGAATGAGAATAGGGATAGAGGGATTAGGGAAGTTGGGCCACCAGTAAAACGAAACACAGCCGTTTCACGTCAGTTTTCTGTGAGGCCATGGTATCACTCCGGTCGAGCCGGCCAATTCATGCCGAAGCACGGTTCTCCCACGGCAATGAGCATCCGTATTATATACATGAGATCGGAATATGTCTAATTGGTATACGCCTCCACCGGGGTTCGAATCTGCTCTCGCGAACGCGAACACGAGAGGGTTCTCGAGTGCGAACCAAAGGTTTTAACCACTAGGCTACTGACGCTAAACAATACTTAGCTAATCAAGATTCGTTTTTTCGTCGACAAATTTTTTGACAGATTCTCCATACATAATTTGTCCAATTAAGTTGTATCTGTCAAATAAAGTTTGTAAGCGGTGAACAAAGCCCTTACTGAAAACCACCGTTGCAAACTGAGTTTGCAACACATTCTGAGTAAGACTGATTGAAAAAGAATTTGGTAAGACTAATTAATATTAAATTATTTTTTTCACCGGTCTTCGAACCTGCACCCTCTCGAGTGCGAACCAAAGGTCTTAACCACTAGGCTACTGACGCTAAACAATACTTAGCTAATCAAGATTCGTTGTCCCTTTCTGTCTTGTGACGTTTTCAATATTCTAGAAAAGGACAGCAAACCTTAATTGACCAATAGGAGCTGAGCAGTAATCAGAAAATGTTGTAAAACCGAGATAATTTACCACCAGTCCCCGGGGGGGGAGTGATATGGCGGTATCCACATTAACCGTAATAATCCTGCATCGCGCTATCGAAGTTTTCGAAACACGGCGGTATATATACGACAACTGAAATGTATCATATGTATTTGACGACCTCTGTAGTTCAGTTGGTAAGCGCGTTGGAAGCTTACGCCGGGGGTTGCGGGTTCAAATCCCGCCGACGGAGCAAACAGTTTTTCAATGTTCCTGAGTCTTGGATGTGTATTATATAATAAAAATCTTAAATATTTGTATAGTATAAAAGTTTTAAATATATTTCCGTTGTCTGGTACCTGTAACACAAGTCCCTCTGGTACTTACCATGGGGCCAGACTGACGTGGTGTGAAGCGTCAATAGGTATATTATATTATCACGTGGGCTTCGGCCTGACCGAGTATAACACCTCTCTCGGTCGAAAGATCTTCCTTTGGCCACCACGCTCATTCCGACAGTCTCCAACAAATTATAGGGTCTTCACGAGAATACTCTGTTTTCGCCATTGAGTTAATGTAAAAAAGTTTTCCAACTACAATATCCTCTAACATACAGCAAATTATAAAACTTCCTCACCCCCGGTGGCTAGTGGTTTATAGTCTAAGAGCTGAACAGAGAATCATTCATGTTGTGGGTTGAAAATAAAATTGTGTAATTAACTTACTGGCTTTTTATCCGCACCTTATTTTTAATTGAAAACATACGAAGAAGATGATTAAAATTTCACAGCATTCGACGTAACATTTTGTTAAAAATTTTTTTAGGGTTCAGTCACCCGTATCCAAGTTCTAAGTCCTCAATATCTGTCTCCAGGCTGTATCTCAAGAACGGTAATACCTAGAGAGTTTAAATTTTCACAGAACATGTATTTCTGTTGCCGCTTTAACAACAAATACTAAAACAACAGTAAATCTTATATTTATTCTCATAGAACAAAGGCTATTTTCTTTATTTTGATGACAGAAGTCGCTTTGATATTCTCAATTCAGCTCTCGCTTGCAACGTCGTGGTCTGCTTAAGTAGTTTAATTTTTAGATACGTGTTTTCTCAATGTTTTGCTCTCTGCTGGTGCGGAACCCTTCGCACGCGAATTCAACTCGCGCTTGATCGGTTTTCTTTTTTTTTATAGTGGGATGGTATATTTTTAGTGGGAAACTAATATTTTAATAGTCTACACGTGTTGTGAATGTCAATAAACCTTCCTTTGTAGCTCGACTGTCATATATAGCCGTACGTACGTACCCGAGCCAGTCGAATATGAATAATACGATTTCATACTTTAGTGACTTTTTACAATGCCAGCATCGAAATAAACCGCGTTCTATTTAATAAATACTAGCTGTTACCTGCGACTCCTTCCGATTTTTCTGCTACAAACCTAATGGAGTCCGAGACCTTTTCAACGAATGTGAAACCGTGGAAATAGGTTCGTGCGTTCTGGAGTTATATCGTCAGAAAAGAAAATCTTACTTATTTTATATAATAGATCAAACTTAAAACTAGAGTGTTCGAGGCGTAGTGGGTAAGACCTTTGGATCGCACTCGAGAGGGTGCAGGTTCGAAGACCGGTGAAAAAAATAATTTAACCTTAATTAGTCTTACCAAATTCTTTATCAATCAGTCTTACTCAGAATGTGTTGCAAACTCAGTTTGCAACGGTGGTTTTCAGTAAGGGCCTGTTTCACCGCTTACAGACTTTATTTGACAGATACAACTTCATTTGACAGATTATGTATGGAGAATCTGTCAAAAAATTTGTGAATAACCTAACAGAAACTTAATCAGTAAGCGGTGAAACAGGCCCTAAGTGTTATAAAGATATTATAACATCTAACATATAAAATTCTCGTGTCACAATTTTCGTTGCCGTACTCTTCCGAAACGGCTTGACCGATTTTGATGAAATTTTTTGTGCTTATCCGGTATCTATGAGAATCGGCCGTCATCAATTTTTATCGCCCTAAATTATTTATATGGCAAAACTAATATGCCGGATCAGCTAGTTTACTGTATATTTAACAATGAAGCCTGGCTATCTGACAATTTTAAAACACTTAGTTAGAAAGTTATAAAATAGTTATATTTTCAAGTCACCCCCCCGTCTATAACGTGCTGTAGGTCTTGGCATTCTATTTCCAACTCTTTGTAATCAAAACTTTTGTTTTCTCTCAAAAGAAAAATCTACATAAGTATCAAAGTTTAAAGTACCAAAGAATGCTCCATTAGAGCTCATATTTTACGTGTGTGCTCTTCTTTTGCCTTCTTTCAAATGAACGGCTTGAAACTGCTTTTTTTAACAAATTATGTAGTTTTTTCCTACTTTATTCATACATACAATAAAACAGTAAAATTGGTGTGTCTGTAAAAATTAATCAATGTTGGCTAAGGAACAGTAACAGAACACAAATCGAAAGCAACAAAAGTTGTCTATTTGTCTGTTTTTCAGTTTGTCTGATTGTACGCGCTAATCTCCGGAACTACTGAACGGATTCGAATGAACGTTTTTTTGTTTGATAGCTATTAAGTCTAGGCAATACATAGGATACTTTTTATCACGGGAAAATGTACGGTTCCCGTGATGTTGGGAACGAAGTTGCGGGCATCAACTGATCTTATAATAACTAGGTAGCGGTATAAGTCCTAGTGAAACTTTATTAGTTATTTCCTTTTTACAATATTTTTAATAACTGCTCGTCTCCTATTGGTCGTAGCGTGATGTTATATAGCCTAAAGCCTCCCTCGATACATGGACTAACCAACACAAAAAGAATTTTTCAATTCCGGCCAGTAGTTCCTGAGATCAGTGCGTTCAAATAAACTCTTCAGCCTTATATTATTAGTATAGAAATACTCATCTTTGATTCTTTTGAGTTTTTTTTTCTTCTAGCGTCCCGACAAAAAGAAAATGACGCAATATAATGCCGACGATATTATAACTGAATCGTGCCTTATCCGGACCGTTGTGTTCCATCTTCAAATAAAAAACTGTCAGACGGCGGAAAAACGAGAAAACCCGCCTGTCGAGATATCTCGCGATATACAGAAACTAGCTCATAGGGGAAATTCTAATATATAAAATTCTCGTGTCGCAGTTTTCGTTGACACACTCGTCCGAAACGGCTTGAACGATTTCGATGAAATTTTTTGTGCTTAACCGGTATCTGTGAGAATCGGCCGACATCTATTTCTCATCCGCCCAAATATAAGGGGCTTTACAACCCAAAATTTTTTTGGCAAAACAATTTTCGCACGAATAGGCCGGCTCAACCGCAGTAATACCACGGAGTCACAGAAAACTGGCGTGAAACGGTGTTGCGCTGATCACAGCGCGACGAATCATCGTCCAGTAAGTGGGTTAACTGGTAGCCTTACTTCCGTAATACCCCCATTCCCTATTCCCGATCCCCATTCCTTTTGTAAAAGGCCTGCAACGCACTCGCAACTCTTCTGATGCTACCGGTGTCCGACGGGCGACGACAGCTACTTTCCATCAGGTAACCCATCTGCTCGTTTGCCCCCTTAAATACTATGAAAAATAATTCCATTTAGACTAAGATAACCCTTTTTGGTATTCCAATTTCTCTGCACAAATACCTTAAAATAGTAAAAACATCTATTCATTACAATGGCTTCCGCCATGATTCGGTGTGATTGTATATTCTAGGTCACATGGAAATGGCGAATACCACGGAAACCTTGTAAACCACGTTTGTGGCCGGACGTATAGTATATAATGCACACAGTAGACTATCCTTGCTAAATTGACAACACCCTGACGTTTTAAGCGCAGATGCTGTAAAATAGACCAATGTGTGAATAGTTTCGGTTAGTTTTAGTTTTTAGTTCCTTCTGATAAAAAAAAAAACGATTACGGATAAAAGTAGCCTATGTTACTTTAGAAACTAATAACATACTCATTACATACATTGTTCGTTTTCCAAGAAGTTTCTCTCAAGAATTTTTGACGACCTCTGTGGCTCAGTTGGTAAGCGCATTGGTAGCTTAAGCCGGGGGTCGCGGGTTCGAATCCCGCCGTCGGAACAAAAAGTTTTTCAATGTTCCTGGGTCTTGGTTGTGTATTAAATATATGTTTCATATAGTAAAAATATTAAATATGTATATAGTATAAAAAGTATTAAATATATTTCCGTTGTCTGGTACCTGTAACACAAGTTCCTCGGGTATTTAGCACGGGGCCAGACTGACGTGGTGTGAAGAGTCCATAGATATTATATTATATTTTAGAAATACTGAACAATGCTATTGTCACGTCATACATTTTTATATACATTTGTACTGCGTGCGTGTTCTTGAAAAATGACGTATAAATGTACTGTGCCGTTTTTCAGCAACACGCTTGAGTTATGCTACTTTATACGTTTGTATTGTGTCCGGAAAACCTTGGTTGGAAGCCTTAAGTATTAAAATACGATTTCCAACGCGAAATAGATTGGTGATTGCATGTTTAAGGACGGTATTTATTGTTCCATTAAACCATTTACTACAAAGAGGATTGTTATAATACCCAAGGGGGTTGTACGAGATAGAACGTACGTTTGATAATTCTACACAATTTCTATGTATTGTGCCCAAAGTGCATGCTATCGGACAGTTCGCAACAAGCCGTCATACCGCGCACTCATCACATTAGCAATTAGCATTTTCGTCAATACACGTTAACTATTTTAACAAGGACTTATCATTTATCACATCAACAATAGGGTATAGTCGAAAAACAGCTCCTACATCCCTGCGTTGCTCCTTCGAGGCGGATTTGAACCAGCAACCTATAATAATAATAATATCTATGGACGCTTCATACCACGTCAGTCTGGCCCCGTGCTAAATACCCGAGGGACTTGGGTTACAGGTACCAGACAACGGAAAAATATATTTAATACTTTTATACTAAACACATATTTAAGTTTTTATTATATAATACACACGTTTAATACCCATCCACGACCCAGGAACATTTAAAAAACCTATAGATATATATTTATAGATAGTATTTTAATAAATAATAATTAATTTGATTATAATATTATTATTATTAATAACAAAAATTAAAAAAGGCTTAAATGTCCGGTCTCCATTACATAATGTTCTTCGAATAACTGGAACCTTATTGATTTCACGATGATGGTCATTGTTATTATTTTATTTATCTGTGAAAACTTTGGTTCACATCTGGCAACACTAAAAACCCCGGTCTCGTTGAGAACAAGAACTAATATAGATAAAGAAAACATGCTTATGGCGGTGATGTTGATACAAGAAAATAAACTTTAACTTGAAATGATGATGATAATTATTATATTAAAGATGAAGATGAAAACGATGATGGTGATGATAATGGTGAAGATGATGATGGTGATGATGAAGAGGCTTTCACGCTGGAAACGGGTCAATTAGCTCCTCGCGTTGTATCGCTAAGGAGGCTTTGACGGAGTTCGTGGACGAGAGCTCTTAGCATCGAGAGCGTATTATGAATATTGAAATTTTGTTATATTCTTAGATGATAACCGACTGCAAGAGGAGGATTGTGTTTTTCGTGAATTGTTTTGCATTAGATGACGCCCGCCACTTAATAAAATGGTTTATCGCGCGGGAACCGTACATTTTTGGGATAGAAAACTACCGAAGACTCAGAGTATTCCCAATTTTCAGAAAAATTGGTTCAGCGATTTGGGTGTGAAGAGGTAACATACAGACAGACACTTTTAAATTTTCAATATTATTATGAATCTTTATTTAATTTACTTAATACTAGCTATATTCTTTGACGTTTTTTAGAAACAAGTTGTTTTATATGACCAAATGTAGCCTATGCTACAGTGCACAGGATTATGCCAATGAGTGTACGGTGAGGTACTTAGCCACAGTGTAAAAGACCAACAGAACAACGTCCGTTGAGTTCAATTATACTAACAATAATATGTATATACTAACACGCGAGCGGAAAATTTTGTACCCCTTTTGACCGAAGACGCGTAGATGTCGAAACATGAAATTTCTTCCAGTTATAGTTGATATATAGGTCCTCATATTTAGAAGAAATTAGCGTGGAATACAAACATTATTTTTAAATATGCTTTTATCCTTACATGTTTTAATAAACAAAACGCTACGCACACTACAACACGCACACTACAATTTTTCAACGTGGTAAGATAATCATACACGAAATATTCTATTGTTTATAGTTGACGACTGTTTAAAGTTAAATGGCCTGGTAACAAGACGATTATGCCAAATTGAAGTCTGCGATTTATAAATTTTAATGTGGCGCGTTCTATTTGGCACGAGGGATATCTAGAAACGCGGCAGCGATTGAAGCCAAGTTTTTTATGTTATGTATGAATTGTGCATATTCAGTTAATGGTTATTTAAAAAATTTTTAAAATACACATATAGATTTTGCTCGCGTCAAGGAGTATTTTATGAAAACTTTTATCTCCTGTTTTATTCCCTTGGGGGTAGAGTCATGCAAAATCCTTTCTCAGCAGACGCCTCCATCATATCATGTACTTGCATGGGGAACTTCAGTCCGATCCGTTCACTGGCTTAGGCTGTGCGTTAATCACTATGTCAGTCAATATATTTTAAGACACAAACCAATGAAAAATCACTCTTAGATTCTTGGCATCCCTAATTCTTTACGGCGTAGAGGTGTGCTACGTCAGCGTAGCACACCTCTATGACTGCGTAGCGCCGCTACGAAGCACTGGCATTATTGACAGCACAGTGACATCACAACACTTTGTTGTCAATCGCGGATTGTATTTTTTTCTAATGACATTTAGGGAGCAAGCGAGCAGACGGGTAACCTGGTGGAGAGTAACCGCCATCGCCCATGGACACTCGCGAAGTATGAAGAGTCGCATGTGCCTCGCCGATTTATGAGGGAATAGGGATAGGGGATCAGGGAAGTTGGGCCACTAGTAAACTTAGTCACTGAACGAAACATAGCACAACGCCGTTTCATGGCAATTTTCTGTGAGGCCGTGGTATCCGGTCGAGCCGGCCCATTCATGCCGAAGCAAGGCTCTTCCACGGTATAACAAGCTTGTATAGAAATGTTTGTATGAAAAGTTTGTAAAAAAATTACGCAAAAGCACTATAAAGCTTAGATACACAACACTTTTTGCGTACTAGCGGTGGCCGTCTTGTAAAATTTCACCATAAGCAACACAAGCTACGTCACGAAAAGCTGACGTGAAACGGCGTTGTGTTTCGTTCAGTGAGTGAGTTTACCAGTGGCCCAACTTCCCTATTCCCCCTATCCCTATTCCTTCACAAAAGCCGGCAACTTCGGATGTCACGAGTGTCTATGGGCGACGGCAGTAGCTTTCCATCAGGTAATAGGTCTGCTCGCTTGCCCCCTTATTATCATAAAAAAAACAAGTGTATATTGCATAAGCAAAACAGCCTTTGGCGGCACCAGTCTGGTATATTTATTTCCCCAGGTGTCACGTATCTAAATTTATAACCCGTTACCTTGACCGTATTTTTGGCCACGTCCGATGTATTTGACCCTCGTCAGGTGCGGGATTAAAAGGTGAAATATATTCCCGTCAGAACGCCAAAACAAAACAAACGAATTAATATCAGTGTCAAACGCATTTGCACGGATTTATGGAATGAAAAACAACAAAGAAATAACAGAAAAAATATTGTGTTTTTCACTAAAGTTTTGAAAACATTAAAGGAAAAAATTTTGAAAACATTTCACCGCTTACTGAAAAAGTTTCTGATAGGCTATCCAAAACATTTTCTATACAACATCTGCCAGAAAGTTGTGGATAGACTATCTGATACGTATCACTAAGCAGTGAAACAGGCCCTAAATAGAGATTCTTTACCTCACAAAGTATCAAATGTTTCTAAGATGAAAATCTTTACATATTTTAATAACTATATTATGCATACAAATATTATATTTTTCGTTTTTTCACTAAAAATTATCTCAGTTTCTGATAAAACCCATTTTTGTAATATACCATGTTGTGGTATCGATAATTTTGTAATTTGTTTAAATTTTCAATCCCATAACATTTTTTTTGTTGTTTCCCACAACCTTACCAAAATCACATATGGAACTTGACACTCGCAGCGACGATATTTTGATCTACAAGGATCTGTGCTAACTTGATTCTTTTTTTTCTAGATGTGGTGAACGCTGCCACGAAGATCCAAGCGTCGTTTAGAGGCCACCAGGCACGCAAGCAGACGCAGGCAGAAAAGGAGAAAGAGTTGAAAGAGCAACAGGATAAGGTGAGTTATCCAGGGGTTTGGAGGTTATCCATAATCCAGGGGTGGGTTATTCAGTGGTTAGGAAGTTATATGGAAAGTAGAGGCATCCAAAGATTTGATTAATCTTGGGGACTTATTATAAAAAACAGGGATATATTATTTATAAATTCGAGGATCCAGGTATTAGCGGGTGATTAAGAGAATATGTACACTCCCGCTATCAAAAAGATCTTGTCCTGGAGAGTATTAAAAAAAAAATCGATGATTTTTAGAGTGTTTAACAAACTTTTTATTTTAGTCTAGTTTTATTGATACAAAATTTATATCAAACTGCGCTCAATTTCAAACAAATTTTTAAGGTTTAGCAGTTAGGTTAGTATATAAGTCTATAAAAATCTATAGCCAGGTAAACGCAAATTTAAACCCTCAGCGATTCATCGAGGTGTAAACCGAGTTGAAAGGTTCAAATTTCCATAAATTTTGCTCTCAGTTATTTCGAATGTAGTGGAATGTAGGAACACAAAATATTTAACAATAAAGAATAATGCTTTAATCTTGGAATATTATACCTCACGTACAATACATATTTAAGCACAATAAACGTTTATTGTTGTGCGCCCTTGAATTGAAACTTAAAAATGTTTTCTTCACGAAAATAAAACAAACATAATTCCAGTTTACTGCTCTCAAGGTACAAAGACGTTTTGTGCTAAGCGCACTTAAAAGGGGTTGTGTAATAAAGAGGTTATACTTTAAACCCCTGCAAAATAAAAAGACAAACGCAATTGTGCCCGGGAAACACGGGACCAGTTTTCTAAGCCAGAGCAAGACCAGTTTTGCAACTCTACTGATATGGTGGTAGTGGCTTATCATCAGGTAACCCGTTCGTTCGTTCGCCTTTTTATTTTACATAAAAAACGCTAATATGCTATAAACGTAAAAACATTTATTAAGTCAGGCCTTTTCAATCTCGCAGGGCACTGTACGCTGTATTGGTTTTTGTCGTAATTTGCGAATTAATTTCGTTGCTCCAGGTTGGTCAAATGGTTTTTTTATAATCCCCCCCCCCCCCCTTAACAGAATAAATTCTTGTTATGATCTTTGTTATGTTTAATAGAGTTTCCCATTCCTTATAACACTATTGTTGTTTTTCTATGTACAAATATTCTTAACTTCATCTCTAATCAAATCAAATCAAATCAAATCAAAATCTTTTTATTCAAAATAAGTACTTTAAGTACACTTTCTGAACGTCGAG
>JAOTAV010000008.1:155158-180150 GCA_026546445.1 Cyclargus thomasi
GAGACACCCCCAACACAAGTTTTAAACTTAACGGGGAAGTCTCATTTTACAATGCAATGTTTTTTTTTGGGAAATAAAGATATTATTATATTAAAGATATTATTATATTCATATTTGTGACATCACAATGGGGAAGGGGGGGGGGTCTCATATATGAGACTACCTGTGACAAGGAAAGGGGGGATCTAAAAATCATGTAAATTGTGTGATGGTGTACTTTATGGATGGCGCGTAATCGCCGAAATGTTTTTCTATTTTTTTATCATATAAGTCTGTAAACGCCTAACAAAACGCACGGGGCTATGATTAGCTTAATATTTTAGTAGCTCACAAGTTCTTTGAAGACAATAAACCTAATAAAGAATCAGCGCAGGCACTGACCGGGCACGTGGGTCTAGGTATCTAGGTCTAGGTACCTAGGTCTAGGTATCTAGGTCTAGGTATCTGTACCGCTTTCAGTGCAAAAAGAGCCCATGGTGCCGGTGTCATCTTATTAAAATTGAAAACCTATCCCATCTTCTAATAGAATGCCCAGTATATTCGAGGCTAAGGTGATCAGGAGATGAATAAAGGACTAGATATAAATTCAAATAGCATAAAAGAAATTGTAAAAGATTTAATAAAATCGTAGAAGATTTTCTGGTATACCATTTTAGGATTATAGAAGATGTTAACAGGATTAACGAGAACGAAAATGTAAGCAGAACATAATTACTGAGTAGATATTAGTTAGTATAATTATAATATTGTATATAAATCCCTCGAATAAAAAGCTGAGACAAGAGTTTAGTAATAAAAACAATAATAAAAAAATACCTAGTACGTGGTAATACTTAAAACCTGCAGTCGGCACACTTCAAAAGTGGCAAAATGTTTGTGCGAGATATTTTGTAGCGTCTCTCTAAATATAATAAAACAGTGATATTGGCGTGTCTGTACATTTAATATTTTTACAAAATATTCAACGTGGCGTGCTAAGGAACAGTAATAGAACACATATCGACAAAAAAGTTGTCTGTTTATCTGTTTGTCTGTTTCTATGCGTTAATCTCAGGAACTACTGGACTGATTTGAATATATTTTTTTATTTAATTGCTATTAGGTCTGGGCAACATATAGGATACTTTTTATCCCGGAAAAATGTATGGTTTCCGCGTTATATACAAAATTTTGCGCAACAAAGTTGCGGGCACCAACTAATAGTTAATAAAACAAAGCTAATAACAACTCGATCATAGATAATTAAAAAGTCTTCTAAAATAAAATCTGGTGGGTTACTTCGTCCCAAAATCAGCTGTTAAAAATAAAATAAAAAATACATAATAAACCTACATATCGGGGGTACGTACGTACGTGGGCACCACCTTCATTTTATTTAGCTCATGTCCTGCTTTAAATAAAGAGCATTTTGAAAAGTAGCATTTTATAAACACACGACACAAGTAGACTTAAAATTATTTTTATTGTTATCATTGAAAATGTGTGTTTTTGTGTCTATAGTTACTTCTTTAATATTGGTGAATGGTGTTAAGTGCTAAGTGCCTGTTTCGCCGCTTACAGATAGTCTATCCACAAAGTTGGTCGCGATATGTAACATAAAGTGACCAACTTGCTTAAAACGTCTGGCTGTGTGTTGGAATTTACCTACAAACAAAAAGTACAATGCAGTCGAATGGTGTCCTAACTATAGGTATCCCTGTGTTACGACCCTAAACGGAATGATTTAAAAAATATATTCGAATTGGTATTTGGCGGTAATCTCTGTTTATAATAAATTGATGATACTGGGACTGTAGACTTAAATTATTATTAAGCCCACGGAAGTCGGAAACAGCAACTTTCGAGTTGTATTAGTTTCACATACTTAACAACTAGCAGAGTCATACAAATCTTTCAATTTATTTCTTTCAAATTCTTTATTAAATATACAATAGTATAAATAATGCAGCGTACATCACGTCATCTAATCCCATCCATCCATCTATCAAATCTTACTTATCTGCATTTCAAACTCAACCGACAGATCACGAATTTCTTAGAATTAATATATCAACTGACTCTTAGTCAATTTATTTGATGGTACAAATTATTATAAACCATAAGCCATACAATTAAAATAACTAAGTGGCCACTTTTGGCACTAATCATTTTTTTGCGTTTAGTAAAAAGTAATTTCCTAGTTACTATAATTATTCTCATAAAAATAATGCCAAATATCCATTTTTTTTTACTTTTCAAAACTCAATTTGTTTTTTATTTCGCCATCTTTTATCGAGTAGCAAAATTGATCAAAACAGAGTAATAGTGAAAGTTTCTACAACTTTAGTAAACCAGCTTATCAAGAGGTTCAACTTGAACTCAATAGATGTCGTAACGTTAACCAGTTCTAACATCATCCGATAGGTGGCACTTTTAAGGTTCTTAAAATTTTACGTTACTTTCTTCGATACTAATTTTTTCTTCGATTCACTTTTATAACGCCAAGTAAAAATCAGCTTTTAAAGTTTGGTTTACTTCTAAATCTTTCCACCTAATATTTTTCTTTTATGCTGCTTCGTTACGCAATGCTTTCGCGTCGCGTCGAGTCCTGACGGGCGCACGGCGGTCTCTGGCGCCCATGCGTCGCGCCGCGGCGTCGGTGGCCGGCGCGCCCTGCCCCGCCGCGCCGCGGTCGCGCCGTCAACAAAACAAAATTGTGCCCGACCGTGCCGACGACTCATGCAAAACCGGTGTACCCTAGACGGCCGGCGCGACGCGACGGGGCGTCTGCGGGGCGGGACGGTGGCGTTCAAAAGTATTTTGTAGTATCCCGGTTCTGTAGAGAGGGATAACACGTCGCGCCGAGCGCGGCGCTCAGTAAATATTGCAGGACAACCTCAAAATGGACATCGAAAGGCTAATAGAGTGTGTACGAAAACATGTTTTCCTGTACGACGTAACTCATGTCGACTACAAAAATGTCAGCCTGAAGAACGCTATTTGGGAGGCTATAGGAAATCAACTGGATCAGAGTGGTAAGTTGTAACATTTGTCGCTTTGTTCATTTCTGTTTGTATACATAGGTGCACTATAAAGTATGAGCGGCCTTTTGCCAGCAGCAAAATAAAATGTTTACGTTATAACGTGCTTGTTGCGATAAGGGACATAAAATATTACTAAATAATGTAAGAGTACAAAGGTACTCTGCATTGCGATTTTGCAACTCACGAAAGCATAAAATAATTTTGCCAGAATGTTTAGTTTAAAAGATATTTAAAAGTGAAAAAGTTTATTGTATTACAAGTTACAACGAAAAAATTTATACAGTAGTCAGTATATAACTAAACCATGAATACTTTATGCTGTGTGGGAGTTCCCTGTCAGGGCCGGCGTAAGCCCTGGGCGAGATTCTTTTGACGCCCCCCAACTTTAATACAAATACTAACATACGAAAAAATTAGCCCGGTGCGCGAACGCCCAGCGTCTTCCATTTTTCTTGTAAAGCACACTCTAATGGCTTTGAGCATAACCAGTAGCGGCGTTAGAGCGAGGACTGGGGCACCGGCAGGTAAATAGAGTACCGCTGACTACACGCCATAATATAATAAAGGGGCGCCTAGCCGGTTATATGTCCCTATCAGCCTTAGTGCGGTCTGGCAATTACTTGTAAGCAATTCACTAAAGACATTTTAATATCTACTTATTTACAGGTGACGCAGTGAGAACAAAATGGAAAACTTTAAGAGATGGCTACACAAAATACAGAAAAATGGCGAAAATGTCCACGGGGACGAACAAAAGACTGTCGCAATACCTTTGGAGCTCACAGCTGAGTTTCCTAGATGATTACAACACACCCCGTTACGGGAATACCACCGAGTCTCCACCGCGCAGTGACAACCCTGAAGATTACAACATGTACGCGCAAACCATCTCCAGTTTGGCCAGGACAACCAAAGACAAAAGACGAGGTGCAAAAAGAGAATCCAACGAGGTCAACGAACTGTACAATTACTTTAATAAAAAAAAGAAAATGGACTACGACGGCATCGACCACCTGTTCTTGAGCTACGCGGACGCTTTTAAGAAGTTCCCTCCCCGCGAACAAGCGATACTGAAAATAAAGCTGGCGAAGATGTTTTCCGACACTGAGTTAAGGCTTCTGTACAGTGACGACTCTCACTGCTCCCCCTCCACTTCAACCTACGACTGGTTCAGCAACACATACGAGGCTTTCAGAAACGGCGAGTACATGGCCGTCAAAACTGAGGAGGAACATTGTGATAGGTCATAACTTATGTACATGACATAGACTTTAAGATACTTAACCTACCGATAGATTTTATGAATAAAATATTTATTTAATTATTTAGGACTTTCATTGCCAAGTATTTTCAATAGTCATTAGAAATAAGAATCAAAATGTAGTTACAGTATCATCTCTTAGTAGCAGCTATAAAAACATTTTATGTAGGATATTAGGTAGAGAGCGCTGAAGGAGTCTGCCTCATGGCGCTGGGAGGTTCTACGCCGGCCCTGTTTGTATCTACTAAAACAAATTGATTCCTATGATCGCTGAAATATTTCGAGATACATACATAATTCATTATAAGTTCGATCAAAATTTTCTCTGCAAACTTATTAATATGACTCTTGTAAAAGTTTTGTGTTTCAAAACTTGACGTAGATTTCTATGTAGAGTTTACAAACATCACATAGAAAATTACAAAACTAACGATTCTCAAACCATTCCTAATAAATCATTACCATATACAACATTGTGCTAATAATATTCATCGAGCTTGCAACGATGCAACATTTTATTTCAATAAGACCAATACAAATAATAATGCTGCTGGTAATACTTTCACCAAACAGTGCTAAGATTTTCAGATACAAAGGACATTCATCCAAGCCTGTAGAAAATAATAACAGTGATAAAATTAATGAAAAAGGTTCTACTATATTGTCTTTGCTTAATACCAAGCTGTGCAAGAAGTTTCCACATATACCTTGCCGAGTAATAACTGGAGACGAAAAATTGCAACGACTCATAGAAAAATCTCTTCAGAAGATACGAGATCACCAATCACAGCACGAAAAGAAAAATCCTTCTAGAGGAACTAAGAAAAAAAAATCGAATTGTGTGATGATAGAAGATATGAAAAACATTCCAGAGGAAACGGAGAAATTCTCAAAACATGTAAACAAAAATAAACACGGTCAAAGTATATCAAAGACATACAACAGGAAGACGCTTCAAAAGTTTTATCCAAAAAACATAAAATATAAAGGGAAATCCACAAACTTGAAGGAAAATGAGGTGATCTACCCGGAAGATCAATATGTCATTAAACACCTAGACCTGGATCTGACGAAGGCTCACCAACGCTTCCTATTCAAACTACAACCCAAAGAGCTACCATATTGGAAAATACATCAGAATCAAAAGTATTAGTTGAACTGTGGTTGAAGAACAAACCTACATAATATTATTAGAATTGTCCTGTCTTGTGGATTGCTTTAATCAATTGTACATTCACTAGCGTAGTAATAGCGTAGAAGGGCAGTCTCTTAGTATATCTACTTTATTCTGTGAGGGCAACCGGCAGAGAATAGCAAAATACCCCGAGCCCCGATCCAAAAGGGCCCAGCCCCATACAATTTAAAGTAAAATAAGTGCCTACTTTTTACCTATTTAAGTAATTTAAAGTAAATACTAACCCCCTTATTAAAAAATATTTAAGCAGTGTTTAACTAATCAAGATTCGCAGTCCTTTCCTGGAATATTGAAAACGTAACATGACAAAAAAGGACAGCCAACCTTTAGTTGAGCATTGTCTGAATATTTTTATATTAATAATAATATCAAAATATTCAAATATATTAATATTATTATATTAATTATATTTTTATAGTAAATTTTTAAATTAATATTTTTATATAAGGGGCTAGTTTTAATATTTTAGTATTCACTATAGTATGAGATTTTAAAAGATAATTTACTTACGCAAAGACAATACGACTCTAAATTGTTTACTGAGTTTCTTTCTGCGCGATTGTGAATAATAATAGTTGTATCTTTCATTAATTTTAACAACTGTTCTGTTTACAGTTTCGAGATAAGAAAAATTATGATTAACTGTCTCTCACACTCGTTATCACTTTGTGTTTATAACTCGACCACAGTAAAATGTAAAGGCGAGTACTCAGTGTACTACTCAGAAGTATAAAATACTAGCTTTTGCTCGCGACTTCGTCCGCGTTGATTTTCCCTGTTTTCCTTGTTTTCTCTTGAAAATTTTCCAGAGTGTTCTTTGCTATAAAACTCATTGAGTCCGAGACGTTTCCAACGAATGCAAAACCGTGGAAATCGGGTGTTGCGTTCTGGAGTTAAATCGTCAGGAAGGAATCCCGACTTATTTTTATATAATAAATAGATTTTATACATTTACCCCTTTATTCAGAAAAAATTTAAACATTGTTTAACTTATCAAGATTCTCAATTTTAGAAATATTGAAAATGTCACACGACCGGAAGGGACAGCGAATCTTGATTTAAAATATTTTTATGAATAAGGGGGTATTTTATTATTAATAATTTATACGTAGTTAAGTATGTATAAATTTGTACTATTTGTACATAAATATATCAGCCAAAGTTCCTTTTCAAGAGGTTTAGGCTACATTATCAATCATTGTCTCTAGATTTCTGCTACTCTTCTACTGTCGATGTCTGAGTACGCAAGATTCGTCTAGCACTTACATATTTGGAAGTTGGAACAATTATTCACAAACATACTTGAACGAAATATTAACAGCAAAAAAGGAACTACGTATCCTATTAATAGACAAATTCTAATTAAACATTAAAGAGGCAAATTTTCATAAACAAAGTCGTGTAGAACAGACCTAAAAGCAATATCGCAGCGTGTGACCCCACACAAAACTTTAGTATAAATGTCAATGTGAACCTGAACACGCGCTTCGTATAAGAATAAATATGTCTCGACCGGTCCTAACCACGCACGTGTTGGATACTTCCACCGGAAAACCGGCGAGAGATCTGTTCGTTGAACTATACAAGCAGAAGGACGACAAATGGACGCTGTGGCACAACACTATCACATCGGCAGACGGCAGAATACAGTTCCCCTTCTCTAGCGAAGTCATGGGAGAGGCAACTTACAAATTAAAATTCAAAGTAGAGGACTACTACAAACAAAACAATAAGGAAACCATTTATCCGTATGTCGAGGTAAGATACTATTATTAGTAGACTCGCGCTGTTTTATTCTAACATCCTTGGTGGCCGGCAATAAAACAGGTGGAAAAAATCAGGAACAGGCTACTAGGCAAGGCCTTCGGTAAATTTACTCACTGGACGAATTAAGTGCAACGCTTTTTCGCTATGTATCTGAGGCCGTGGAACCTCTCCTGCCGAGTCGGCCTATTCGTGCCGCAATAGCAATATTGCAATATCGTTTTAGCAGATTTTGTTTAAACAACGATTAGTTTAGATAAAAAAGCGACTTCAAAATCAACTTAAATTTATTCAGATATCATTGTTTTGAAAAGTTATTAGTAATTTACAAGACAAATTACAAAATGAATTGCTGTTAGCAAATAGCAATATTGCGAAGTGACCTTTTTAGGGCTGATAAGTGCCTTAACTATTCACAACTAATCTCACAGTATGATCTGTCGAAAAATATGTGGTTAGCCTACCTGACACTTATCGGGAAGTGGTGCAACCTCTAACCTCCATATAAAATGCGTACTTAAGGGATTATAACTGTTTGATGACTGTATGCAACAGGCCCTAGTATTTTGCGTTAGAACAGAGTGTTTTCTTTTTCAGATAGTGTTCAAAACAACGGAAGGGGAACATTACCACATCCCCCTGATACTAAGTCCGTACAGCTATTCCACCTACAGGGGCAGTTAACTTGTAAATTTTCATTACAGCATTCTAAATAAAAAGACATTACAGCAACAATCCAGACTTTTACTGGCTTCGTAGTTACACGAATACACCTCCTATTATTATTACTTTCGAGATTTCGAACTTCTTGTTCATAAAACGTTCGCTTTGTACGATTAGGGAAGTTGATGCACGTCTAGTTTACGGACACAAGTAAGCTGGTCGCTTTCAAACCCAGCCGATAGATCACGACTTCCGTCAGTCCGTCAACTGGCTCTGTATCAAAATCTTATATAGTGCATATTCTTAGACGACCGACGGTTTTCAAGCTTGCCGTACACAAGGTGTGAGAGCAAAGCAAAGTGGTACTTTATTGTGCGTAATTATTATATTAGTTAGTACCTATTATATAGCCCCACTACTCAGATGCGCCAAAAATCGTTATCGTGCGGGAACCGTATATTAAACGGGGATAGAAAGAATCCTACGACTTTCCCCGGGATTTTAAGGATCTCCGTGCCAAATTTCAGTAAAATTTCGGATATTAGTATGGATAGGTAGGGTGTGAAGGTAGCAAGCATCTAGCAGAGAGCAGCGCTGGATTTTTTTTAGAATTTGTTACTGCACGCTAGTAACAATAGTATTTGTATTTTTATCAGGCTAATCGTATGGTAATTGGTAGGTACCATAGAGTAAGAACGAGGGAGCCATAATATGACGTTCGAAGACGAACATCGTGTAATGTTTGGATCGGCTTAGCCGGTCATTACATTTATGTGATAAAAGTGTTAATCAAAGTGTTTAGTGAATGTTTTATGCAACATATTGTTTTGTTGTTTCGCTACGCAATAAACTATTAATACGACCAAAGGATGCGTAAAAATCATATACATAAGTTTTGAATTAAGTTTTCTGAGCTTGTAAAGAGGTATTCTAGTTTGCAAAACAAATAAGTAATAAGTTAATCACTTCTTTATTCGTGTTATATAAGACATTTGTGATAAATATCACCCACCAAGCTATAATTACAGTACAAACTTTGCATAGTTTTTACGTGTTTTCTAGTAATATGCAATAATTGAACTAAATTTGATTAACAGCTGATCCCACTGGCATGTCACTGAGGGCAAAAAAAATTAAATATTGATCTTAATAAGCATGATAGTGCTCGTCTTAATGGAAACTATAGCCACACGTTGACATGCTTAAGCGGTATCCCTAGAATAGTTCATCCAAGGTAGGTACTTAGTATTTTCTTTGGCAGACAAAATTGGCATATAACTACTCCTCTGTCATACTACCTAATAAATTTAAATAAGGCTAACATATAGCTAATGCTTCCTATTTAGGATTACACGTAAAATAAAATAAAAACTTGAATTATGAAGATATTTATTCAGAATAAGAACTGTAACTCTAATAAGAAAAAAACTTAATGGCAATAGGTAATATAATTGGAAATCTTATAATTTAAGTAGGCAATGCCTGCTAAGAGATAAGTATTATCCTTTCCTAAAAACTATATTTACATAACGGAGAACTTAACAATAAAAATAATTAACTAATTTATTACGTATGTTTTGTCTACAAACCCTTGTACCCAATGTAGACTTTATCCTCTTTGCAATAAGGTCGACAAAGTGCACATCAGCATAAATACGACTTAATATTAGCTGTTTAAAGTTTAATCTTTTAAAAATATAAATGCTTCAATGTCTTATTAATCACTTAGCACAAAAGCTCCAGATTTAGAAAAAATATCTAAGTTTATATCTGCTTTTACTTAACATAAGCCTAAATTATTTTGGTTCTAAAAACATATTTTGTTGCTATAGAAGTCTATAATATTGTATTGGTTACCAACGACGCAATTCATTCTTAGCCAGTTGACGAACCCACGTCGTTTGGTGGGAATATTTCGACAATTTGTTAGGTTAGGTTTGTGTTAGATTCAAGATTTTTATTTGCAAAACCAAGTATAGAATACAGACTTAGAACTTTGTACAGGTGTTTGCTTATGTCATACCTCCATAACAACCAAATTATTTAGGTGGGCATAATCTGGCTATAAATTAACTTTCCTGATAATGCATATTATGTAGGCAGATATTTTACATATTATTTCCAGATTGATAACTTAATTACTAATAAAATTATGTATTTTTAAAATACTACAAAACAATAGAACATTGACTGTACCTTCTGGCTTATGACTTTATTTACAGTTCTGATTACAATTATTTAAAATTGTTGAATTCATATTTACTTATACAGGACATAACAAAACTATGTAACAATACTGAAGCATGTATATAAGTACCTATGTATATAGAGTATACTCTGCAAGAAGCAGTGCCGAAAGCGAAAAACAGTAATTGATGAGCAAACTTATGTACTTGCAAAACTATTAGGAGCCTAATTCTTATGCACGCCCTTGAGTATTTTCTTTGTTTTATTACACACTGTATAAGCATTTACAGAGTATTCTGAATCAAAATGTCTATTTGAATATGAATATGAATCCTACTGAACTCAAAATCTATATCATTAGAAAAAAAAAAACGTGACACTAGAAATGAAGAGCAAAGCTTTAAAAAATATTGAATGCTCTATCAATAAATGGCTAGATTACTTCGTTGCAACTGTAACTCCTTAACCAGATTGGTTCTACCAGATAATGACTATTTATTGCCATCAATAAAAACTTATTTGTTTCACGAAAATGCACTAAATTTAAAAAATCTTACTGTACAAAAATTAATTTGTTTTTAACAAGTTATACCTAGTGCTACTAGAATACTTAAAAAGGCTTTTGTATTCTTTACAAAATATATTTGTATTTTTGTTTGGCACGCAGACTCGCAGCTGGCTGATTCTGTAAGGTAAATGGTCACATTCATAAATAAAGTGTCATTTACATTTCTCGTTCTTTTCCATTTCTTCCTTGTCACTAAAGTACACTAAAATCACAGTTTTATCACAGATTTCAAGTCCAATTCGTCTCTAGTCTCTACTATACTGTTCACCTTTGTACCCTTGCCAGGAGCTTCTTGTATGTAAAAAGTACTTTAAAATCAAAAGGAATTCATATTTAAGATTGAATGCTGCAAATGTGATGTTTAGAAAACTTACAGCAATCAAGTGAGCATCCCTTTTTTGATTGAATAGGAAGGGAAGATTGAATAAACCTGTTAGGAAAAGATATTAGCATTTGCAACAGCTAACTTAAATACTTACCAAGTTTATTGCTAGGCAGATCTTAGCGCAGGCCCATTGATAACCCAGGCACCATATCTATTTTTGTAAAGACAGAATCAAAAGATTAAAACACAATTCAATAACAATTTGTGACAAACCCAGTATTTTTCCTTTCTAGCCACCAAATCCCTATATTATTCAGGAAAATATTTGTTTTAGTTCTTAAAGAAACATTTTTAGAATATTTTTGTAAATTTTGCTAAGATAATCATTTGTAAGATGATTTGTAGCATTCTGTTAAAAACAGTTAGACATAAACATATAAGAAATTTTATATACATAAATAAAATATAATACATACACAGAATAGATCTTACTTAAAAAAAATTATGCAAGTAATCTAATTGTGCAACAATGCAGACAAATTTGTTTTCTGTACTAGAAATTCATTGAAATCTTTTTTAATTTAAATAAAAAAAAAGTATCACAGAAAAAAATGTGTATTTTAATGTCACAATATTGGACATGGACTCATGTTTCTGGCTTTATGAAAAACAATTGTATCTTTTTCCATATTAAACTGACCTGGAAAATCCAACCTGTAACAAACAATGATTAATTGTTCATAAAAAGATTAACTCACCTCTCACTTTCCATCCTCCTCCTGACCAACTACTTCTTTATATCTGGCAATCATTAATTTCTTCACAGTGTCTCTGTAAGTCAAACCAGGTGTAGGAGTATAAATGCCCCTCTTTTGTCCCAATCCAGCCAAACTAGGTCGCTGTTCTGCTTCTATCGGATTGATCCTCCCTTGTTCTTCCTTGCCCAGCCCTTTACCTTCGGACCAACCCATCTTTTGAAGCATTTTACCACCTATTGTGTCCACCACTGATGGTGGTGGATATGACACAGCCGATGTAAGAATTTCTGGAGGCTCATACCTCTTCCTAATTGGTGGGGGCTCATCTTCCCCAAACTTCAATCTTCTCTCGGCTGCTCTGTCTCTATAGCCATTTGTTTGTGGTAAAAGATCATTTTTCCTATTGAATTCAGCTAAGTTTTGCTTATGCAAGTCAGAAAGAGTCTTGTGCTTGTTCAGAACATCTGCAGAAGGGAATTTTCTTTTACATAGTAAGCAAGTCAGTTTTGCCCAATCTATTATACCCTCATCCAATTCTACTGATGCAGAGTCAGGTTTTTTCAATAAAAATTCTTCATTGTGTACAGCAGGTGGTGATAGTTCTCGCACATGAGTCAATGATGGTCCAGCACCAAGGACAGAAAAGCCAATATCTGCTGACCCTTTACTGGCACTTGTGTCCAGAGGCTGTTCCATTACAATATTACTTTTTGCATTTTCTTTTTTCTGATTCAATGTGCGAGCCCATCTCTCCATATCCTTAGCAATCTTTTTAGCTACCTTCACTTTATCCTCTTTCTCTTTCTTCTTCTTTTCCTCGGGCTCCTTAGTTTCAACCAGCTTGCCACTTTCATTAGTCTGACTTTGTACAACAGCCACGTAAGTAGATGTTGCTGCATTCCAGTACATATATTGACTTGTTTGACTGTTATAAAAATATTGAGTATTACTATCATAGTATAAACTAGTCGCTGGATCATAATAATAACCAGAAGAAGCATCATACAAAAATGTACTAACATCTGGAGCAGTGTAAACTGTTTTACTGTCACCGGTGGGAGCTTTGATATTAGTAGCACTCTGTGATGGAGTAACACCAGATGCCCAAGTCATGTTACGAGCCTGGGCTGCAGATATTGCAGACTGAGCGACTGCTGCAGCAGCATTCACTCGATCTGCCTCTGATATTGACAGAGAAGAATTATATGCGGTTGTTGATGAATAGTATGCACTGTAATCATTAGGATTCACAGGTTTAGAGATCTTTTGAGGCTCATTATAAAAGCTAATCAATACTTCTCTACCATCTATTTTTAAAGGGGGCTCTAGCGCTAAAAGTTCAGAATGAGCAGCTGTAGAATCAGCTATTGAATTAAAATTAATGTATGCTAAGCACTTAGAAGCTCCAGTTAAAGTCTCCCTACCAATAGTAATGCCAGCAATTGAATCTAGTACTGACTTTGAACAGCTGTTTTTAATAGCTTCTAATATTTTTTCTTCAGTTGTCAATGCATCAAGACGTCTGAACAGCAATCGTTTGGTAATACCGGCTCCTGAGTCTAAGCTTCCAATTCTGTCTGAATCACCACCATAAATTGTACCTTCTGATCTTTTTCCCGAGCAATTCCGTCTGTAGCAAATCTGACGTCTTTTAAAATTGTACGAACCACACTGACAAATCCAATCGCCGGGAGAAGCGTGATTTGGAGCTTGGCTGTCGTCATGTTTTTCTCTTTCATTATATTTTCCTTCGTAACTATCGACGTTGCTGTCTTGACGCTCTCGGCTGTCGGATCTACTGCTTGACTGGGACTCTGGTCTTTTGTCGAGATCATTGGCTGTAATTTTAGGGGGTGAGGGCGGCAAAGGCACTCTGTCGTCGTGGTGACGCGGGGATCGCCGACGATCTCTATCGCGAGGTCTGTCGTAGCGGTCGCGACGGCTGTACCGGTCCGAGTCCCGATCGCGGTCTCGGCGATCGCGGTCGTATCGGTTATGACGATCTCGGTGTGGCCGGTCCCTAGACGGAGATAGACGGCTTCTATCGGGGCTTTTGCTGCGACGCACTTCCCATAATGGCGACCGACTGCGAGTGTCCCCCCAGCGGCTCGCGCGATCGTCTCGGCCACGCCAAGACATCGTTACTGCCTGTGAACATCGAGCACAATAAACTATGGATACACACAAACCCTTTCAGCTTTCTTACTCCCCGTGCTTCGATGCTTCCCAATTCCAAAAACCTAAATGAATACGTCATTTTGTTTAACCTTCTTCGTATATGTTTTACCTGAATAAAATATCCTTATGATGAATATACTTTAGGTTAATCTTAATTTATAAATTTTAATAACCGATGCAATAATTCGTTCTAAATAAATAAGTTCTGTTCTACAATGAAAAAATTAAATGAACTGTCGCCATATTTGATAATTTTTTTTTTTATCCACGCGCAGCAGCAGCATAGAAACTGAAACGCGCAGCCGCACCGCCTACATTCGGCATTCCAGTCGGTCGCCCCGGGGCCGCCGGGAGCCAAAACTTTGGCGCACTTCTTAGTATATATACCTCTTATTTGTGCTTCGGCGTTTTGTATAGAAATGGCAAATTTTTTGGCGGAGGCGGACCAGTGTGGTCACTGGTCACTGACCAGTGACCCTCCGTCAAAAAATTTGCAATTGTGGTCGCTGACCACTGACCGCATATAGCGCTTATTCGACTACACGATCCACAGGATCGTAGACGTGTCCCGTACATATAACATACTAGTTACTACGTACAAAAACAGTCGGTCTTGAAACTTGAAAGGAAACTAATTTTTCGAAGTAAGCAACACTAACTTTTGACATTTCTACATTTGAAGTCAGAGATTTGCCATTTGCCAATGTAGCATCACTAGCAGTAGCAACTAGCAGGCAGTTTTAGTAGTAACTTTCAATTTTCATCTATGCTAGCAGTAGCAGGTAATAAATTAATAATGATTAATGAGACGTTTTCTTTTTTTTTATTAGATTGTCAAGCAATTTTCGTCGTGGCCACTTGATGCGTATGGGTAGACAACTTAGGCCGGGGGACACGGGTTCGAATCTCGCCAATGGAGCAAGTTTTTCAATGTTCCTGAGTCTTGGATGTGTATAGTATAAAAAGTTTTTTAATATATTTCTGTTGTCTGATACCCGTAAGTCGTAACACAAGTCCCTCGAGTACTTTTCATAGGGCCGGAAGTAAGTTTTTTATGCAATTTTACACCAACATTGCTATATTAATGGCTTGTTTACATAAACTATCAAAAATAAGCTTGTGGTATACCGGCCCTAACAACTATTGATATTTTGATAAACGTACTTTGCATGATTTTATTATACCTACCTGTTGTCGTTTTGCTCAAGATTGGCGATATGGTTTAATAACCCTCTGTCAAATTTCTATACAGACCGCGATTGTCAACAATATTTAACAACATAACACTTTGTTTACAACCACGTTTTATATGAAAATGACAATTATTTTGACAGGGTTAATGGACCATACCACTCTCAGAGGTCCCTGCGATGTCCCTGTACATATCCCGACTGCACTGGTCCATGAAGGTCGAAGATGTCGTGGACTACATCGAGAAGAAGACGATACTACGCCTGAGGACTGACAACGTCAACTTCAGTTCCTTTGTGGTGAGAGCACCGACGAATTATCTGTCGACTTTCGAGGCGCAGGAGTTCTGGCCACTGGGCTTAGCTGTAGCCTACTGGAGGTTCCGGGGGAGCTTCCGGAACGAAGTGCGTCACGTCACCGAAAATACGTGACGAAGTGTTAGTTTTTAAGGATATATTAATATTAATGTTCGACTTTAAAGTATCTATTATAATATGTATGTTAGTTTTAAGGTATTTAAATTTTTTTAAAATTATATTTAGGGGGCAAGTGAGCAGACGGGTTAACTGATGGAATGGACACTCGTGACATCCGAAGAGTCGCGTTGCCGGCCTTTATGAGGGAATAGGAACAAGGATAGGTGGGGATTAGGGAAGTTGGGCCACCGGTAAACTCATTAACTCGTTTAGTTAATACAGCACAACGCCATAGAACCCTTATGTCATTTGTATTCATTTTGACCTAACTGTCCTGGTTACTTATGTTATGGAGTTTTGGCGGGGATTTTAGAGAGTGACGTTGTGTTTTTTTATTTTTGTTAAATTTGTGTTATTTCGGTGTTTAATTTGTGATAACGGAAGAATATCGAATATTAAACATTCGTTGACATGCACAAGTGTGGACAAGTGATACAACTTCAAGAAACGTTTTATTTTGTGCGATTAGATTTAGATTTCGCATAGTGTATTGCATGGTACTAACCAAGACCTTTCATTTGATACCCACATTGCAAAAACTATATTTTCCGTCATTTTTAAGCAGCGTCCATCTTGGATTAAGATTTCGCATAGTGTATTGCAATGTACTATCCAAGAACTTTATGCCAAATTTCAAATCAAGCGCGACCAATGTCTCACGTTCTGTGAGACTTTAGTACTTCTGGCATAAATGGGCCGGCATTTATGCCAAAGCATTGCTCTACTACGGTAAAATAAAATAAAGCATTTTATAGAGAGAATAAAATGTAATGTATTAAATTACCAATGTAGTTCTAAAATAATCCTTAATTGAGGTCATTTGTGCAACTTTTAGTGCTTGCTTATTAAAAATGCATAAAATTTTCTCGCATGTCGCGAAGAATTATAATATCTTTGGCAGGTATGCCGTTTTCTTCTACCCATGATATGCCGGTATTAAAACAAATCAATGCATCATCTAGTTAAACTCGTACAGCAGTTGTAGTAATTTGTGGCTCCAATATTTCTTTTCAGAATCGCATTCATCTAATTTTTCTGTTTCTGATACATCATTCATTGTAGGCCATAACTTTTTCCATGGAGATTGGATTAAGTTAGATGAAACAGAGTTCCAAGCAGGAGCGAGAGAGAATACAACATCCTTCAAATTCAATCCTTTAAGGCTCTGAGTTATATCACCATCCTGAGATATAATATGGATAAGTAATTTACTTTTATACAAAGATTTTATTTTTGGATAACATTTTGATCCATCGGTTGCAGTAAAGGTGTGCAGTTTGGTGGGAGGAACCATTCGCTAAATACCTCTCTCGTGACCCAACTTCTTATTTGATTCTTGTAGCAGACTGGCAGGAAATGTTCTTGAAAGCTCTAGGATTTTTGCTTTGCCAATCACTAACAATTTAACATTTTATTTTTTATTTAACAATTTTTGTACACGAGATAGATTTAAACATTACAATTTACATAGAAACGACGACACAAAGGACTACTTATTTCTAAAGAAATTTCTTACAGCAATTGCAATTTTCCTGGCCCGGATTCTATTGTCTTGACGTGGTTTACTATCTTTTGCCTTTTTTTCTTAAGATCGTGTATAGTAGCACGCCTAACACCATATTCGTTTGCCAATTTGCGCATGTTTTCTCCACTATGTAACTTCTTTAAAACCTCTATTTTATTATTCAAATCTAGTGTCTTGTGTTTCCGTTTATTCGTCATTTTTAACTGTAGGGACCCTTTGATATAGATGCTAATGCTGCTAGATACTGGGATGACGGATGCTGGATGTTAAGATGCTGGTTGATGGGTGCTGCTGATATACGTGCTGATAGTAGATGATGGAGATTAAATAACACCCAGCTGATGCTTGACAATAAATGTGTTTTATTTTATTGTAAATGCTTACATTTTATAGCTACAAATATGAAGATTCGGCAAAACGTACGAGTTCAACGACATGCTGAACCGTACATTAACTATGAACTATTCTCACTTGAAGAAACAACGCAACGCAAGCACGTGCACGTGATAAGTTTTGAGGTTAGAAATTAGAATGCATTTTCATCGATATGTTTTAGCTCATTGTCCCATCTCTATTATTAGTTCCTTTTCCACCCACCTCTGCCATCCACTCCAAAATGGCGCAAATCAAATCGTCTCACCATAGCTACCCTTTTTATTAGTCCAGACTTTAGCGTATGGGACTAACAAAGTACGTCACACTAATTTGACGATTTTCTGACCCCACCCCCTCCCCCCTTGTCACAAGCAATCACATTTTTAAGACCCAACCCTCTCTGGGTTGGGTCTTAAAAATGTGACTACTGGTGTTATGTTACATATTTGAACTTTTACATCTAAAAATTTAAACCACCAAATCTTTCTTTGAGGTAGCATTTGCCTAGGATGCTTCTTAAGAAACCAAAATCACCGTATGTCTTCATACGAATTTTGAGAAGAGAGTATCGAGGGATCACATTATCAAGTCACCATTTTTATGGTACTAAATTGATGTAATACCCTATACAACAAAGGAAAAAAAATTGAAAATCGGTTTACAAACGGCGGAGTAATCGTTGAACATACAAAAAAAAATATCTACAGCCGAAAATATAACCTCCTCGTTTTTGGCATTCAGTTAAAATTTTAAAAACACCTTAGTACACATCTGTTTGTGGTGGTCTATTGACTTCCTAAAGATAACTTCCCTACTTAATTATAATGCGTAATGGGACAATATGAAGTCAGCACCCAGCGCAGAATAAACTCGAAATGCTCTATAAAATTTCCCAGTATCAGTTTTCAACAACATAACACTATTGTAGTTGTGTATTTTCCTTATGAGTCGACACTCGGCTCCCATATAAGAAGCCAGTTTGTCTGAAGTTATTAGTAATAACGGAACAGCGCACAATGCAAGTGCTAGGTGCTATATTTCTAGCCTTTATGGTTACAGTGTACGCTGGTGGGCATCACAACCATAACCACCATCATCATCATCATGGTTGCCAAGGTTAGTACGTAAGTGTGACTAAACGGCCGCATTCGGAGAGATAATAATGTACCTAATTACTAAATAACTTTAATATTATGATTAAGTGAAATGGTGCAGACAATGTGGCAACGCGACGCGACGGATCATATAATAGCGATTATTTTTCATGGATAAATTGATGGTTAACTTGCCGTACAAAAATATATGTCCAAAATGTACTTTCTGACCAGTGGCGTAACTACACCCTTCGAGGCCCGTGGCAAATTTGTTTTCGTTTCACTGTGTCAATCCAATACAAAAACACGTCAAGCGATGTAAAAAATAATCGCTTGCCACTTGTCTAGGGGGGCTCATAGGGGGCCCCTTCCGGCTGGGGGCCCGTGGTCATTTTGCCGGCTTGCCACCTTGTAATTACGCCACTGTTTCTGACTACCTGAACTTTAGATTTCTCACTAGCATCCATTTGGACAGCTTACAAATGAAATCATAGAACAAAATCTTATTGTTTTATGCTGTTCTATCGTCCTATTTAAAACGTCTCTGCGGGGTCATATGACCCATCCATTTTGTGGACGGGCCAGAGTGCCGAGTGCGAGTTTTTTTATATTCGATCGTGAACGCGTTTCGCGTTTACATAGGGTTTTATATGGGATTTGTACAGCGCCACCTAGCGATGCTCGCGATCACATGTACAAACCCCATATAAAAATCCTAGTAAACGCGGAACGCGTTCAATGTCGAATGTTAAAAAAAACTCGCACTCGACACTCGGTAGTCTAGGAGTAACTATTTAGTAATCTCTGGTTTCACATCGGTTTTCCTTAAAGCTTGTTTTTATCTAATCGCAAAGGCCGTTCGGGTCGATGGATGGAATAAAGGAACCGATTTGTGGAAATAAAAGTTTACTTCCTTAGCTATGCTATATTTCCATAATATTATTATTTATTCAGTCATCAATCAATACAACGTGACCTATCATATCGATGAAAAGCAATTATAACCATCGAAGTTACAGTTAATTTAATGGTCATCTAAAAGTTTATAAATAGTTCAGCATCTACACCGACGATAATAATTATTGTATGATAAATAAACTAGTTTTTGCCCGCGACTTCATCCGCGGACTGGATTTTGACGAAATTTTTTGTAGCTATTCAAGGGGATGTGAGCATGGCTTAGATTTATAAACCAAGACCGGTACGACAACCGTCTACCGAGTCCACCACTTTTATCATATACACTCATATTTAGTAAACTTTGATTATATTATACCAGTATCAATAAATGTAATATGGATCAATAGCGTTTACACATGGCTTTCCCATCGTACATATTTCTAGATTCTGTATCGACATGGGACCCACCGATTACTGTTTTTTTAATCTTTTTAATATACAGAATTTTAATTTCTCCCGATTTATTATAGGATAGATATAGAATATTATAATAACATCTAAACGCAGCACGTATTAGCTTTTAGAAACGTTATATTTTAATTTTGTAACACAAATTTTAATTTTAGCAGATTTTATGTTATTAAAATTTTCACACAATGAACTTTTTTAAATAAAGGTAAAACTCAGCAGCCAGTCACAATAACTCCATTGGGTGAAATTCGTGGAGCATACAATGTCACTCGCCGTGGACGAAGCTTCGAGTCCTACCGAGGGATCAAGTATGCTCAACCACCTGTAGGGGATCTGCGGTTCCAGGTAAGTGATTTGCACTAATTGTACCCTGCCCTGTTGCTCCAATGAGAAAATTAATACTTGAATTTAACTCTACCACAAACTCATCGTCTTGAGTCAGTTGATTTATGGGTCGGTTAATTTTGACTATATCTATTTAATTAACTAGTATCTTTAAGGCTAACAGACTCCCCGATGCCTAGATGTCTCTTATGTATAAAAAATATTACTTTCAAATGTCGATTTTTAGGCTTAAGCTTTGAAGGGCTGGGTTTCTGAATTTAAAAACTTCAAGGAGAAAATGTATGTTCCTGTCTTTGGGTGATATAAAGTGTTTTGAGAATTGATCTAATGTCTTACAGCCACCGCAACCTATATTACAATACAGCACTCCAGTAGATGCCAGTAAAGACGGACCAGCATGCCCCCTGCCGGCAGAAAATTACTACGTTGACGAGGACTGCTTGACAATCAACGTCTACACACCACTTAAAAACGAGAGGTGAGGGAGAGCAGTCATAGAAATTATTTAAGTTATTGCCTTTAGGACCCTAAAGTATTTTTTTCTTTCAGAACTAAACCTCTTCCCGTTATATTTTTTATCCATCCTGGCGGTTTCTACACCATGACTGGACGAAGCGACCTGGCTGGACCTAATTATCTTCTTGATAGGGACATAGTGCTTGTTACTATTAACTATAGATTGGGGTCACTAGGTACGTAACTATAAAGGAGATCTTTTTAGTTGTGCATTTTCAAACGATCAAGGTTGTAACAAAACGTCTCATGGTACAGGTTTTATGAGCACTGGCGATGAATTGGCACCGGGTAATAACGGATTCAAAGACCAAGTTATGGCGTTAAAATGGGTCCAGAAGAACATAGCAGCCTTCGGTGGGGATCCAAACAAGGTTACCATCGCTGGCTGCAGTGCGGGTTCCATCAGTGTTATGCTGCACATGATATCACCTATGTCTAAAGGTATTTAACCAGCTGAAACAGAGCTTGTCTTGAAAACGTTTTATTAGAAGCAGTTTATTTTATTATGATATCTTTGGAATAGCAAATTTCGGTTATGGGGTCGGATTGTCATACGTTAGGCTGTCTCTCTTGTAAACACCTTCTGTAGGTGCTGCACCAGACACAGACGTAAAAGAAATAGTCTTATGGGTTAAAAAGAGACGTTCGAGATATTATAAGGTTAAGGCCCCAGATATTAAAAAAATTAACTTAATGTTATTACAGGTCTCTTCCATAGAGGTATTTCTATGAGCGGTTCTCCTGTGACGAAAGTTCGTACACCAACAGATATGTACGACTTGGCGGTAAAACAGGCTGTGCTTCTTAACTGCCCTACTAACAATTCGAGGGTCATTTATGATTGCCTGAAAACAAAACCATGGCAGGACTTCGCTAATTCTCTCCTGGGTTTCTTTGTAAGTGAATCATAGGAAATATAACAATGATAATTTTAATGTCTTTGCTTCGTCTTTGTGTTGCTCGTTTATGTTGCTTTTGAATAATAAACTGTGGAAAACCCAAGTTTTAGATGTTTCTTGGGAAAACCTGTAGATATTATTAATATTTCAAATATTTTGCATTTTTATTACAAATCTATTTTAATACGATTATCGAAATCACTAGGAATTTGGAAGATTTGACCCCGTGGGGCTATGGAATGCTGTTGTGGAGAAAGATTTCGGGCAGGAGAGATTCCTTCCGATAGACCCTATGGAAGCGATCAGGGAAGGCAAAATGCACGCGGTACCTTGGATTGTCAGCCAAACTGAGGATGAATTTTTCTGGTTCGCTTACAGTAAGTAGAAGTAAAATGCCTATAATCATTTAATTAACTGCTATTTTGTAAAAATAGTTCCTAAAATATGACGGAATTTTTCAGATGTTGTAAAAAACGACACTCTCCGCAACCAGATGAATTCAGAATGGGAGAGAATCGCACCAATTTCCTTCCTGCTTCCGACTGAGAACCGAGCGAAGGCAGTTAAGGAGATAAGACGTGCTTACCTCGACGACAAACCTCTAAGAAACGACCAAGAAAGTGCTGATAAGCTCGGCAGAATCTATGCCGATTCTATCGAGGCTTTTCCTGTTAATCGGTAAGATGCTACTTAAATTACTTTAGTGCTGTGAGGATCTATCTTTGGCTATAAAAGTTATATATCTTGATTACATAATTGTGTACTAAAATTTAAATAAAAACAGGGTGGCCAACCTTATGAGTCGACACTCACCGCAACCTGTGTGGTACTACGAGTTCAGCTACGTTGGGAACCACAGTCACTACGAAGACCCGAAAACGGGTAAACCCATAAGTAAGTTTAATCGCTTTTTAGGGTTCCGTATCCAAAGTGTAAAAATGGAACATTTTACAAAATACTTAATTATTTTTTATTTATACTTTAATGATTAGTAATAAATTTGGAATAAAACCAATTAAGGTGGGCTCTCATACAAAAAACACAATTTTTACCTGTGTTTGCTCTTTTATGTTTATGGTACGGGACTGTTCGTGGGCGAGTCCTACTCACCTTGTCCGATTTTTAAAAATCGTCTCTCTATTTTGAATTATTAGTCAACAGTGCCATGTTCCACTACCATATCATTGGTTTAACTGAGAATTATATTTGCCTTTAATCAAGTTGAAAAGGTCTTAAAAATACTTATACAGCTTCATTTTATTCTTTACTAGCTGTTGTCTTTACTAGTGTTGATGTCCGCGACTATGTCCGCGTGAATCTTTGTAAATCCTTATATAATAAAACAGTAAAATTGGAGTATCTGTACATTTAATATTTTTACAAAATAATCAATGTGGGGGTGCTAAGGAACAGTAATAGAACGCATATCGACAAAAAAAATGTCTGTTTATCTGCTTGTCTGATTGATCGCGATAATCTCAGGAACTAATTGACGGATTTGAATAAATCTTTTTTTGTTTAATAGTTTTTATAGGCCTGGGCAACATATATGATACTTTTTACCCCGGGAAAATGTACGGTTTCCGCGTGACATACAAGTTTTCACGCAACGAAGTTGCGGGCCCCAATTAGTCATATAATAAAAATCCTAAATATGTATATAGTATAAAAGCATTTCGTTTAAATATATTTTGCTGTCTGGCACCGTACCTGTAACACAAGTCCCGCGGGTACTAGGACGGGACCAGACTGAGGTGTAAATAATAATTAATCAATTAATGATAGTACATAATATGAGTCTTTTGCTAATTATTATTGTGTATTGTCTGTTTTATTAGAAGCTGCACATCACGATGACCTGATTTATTTGTTCTCTCTACCATATCGTTACCCGGAAATTGGTCTCGCCGGACAGGACTCGCTAATAGTTGACCGCATGACTGCTATTTGGTATAACTTCGCTAGATATGGGTAAGATATTATTAGTCAATAGATATACATACAGAACATAATATATTAAAATATTGAAAGTCGGAGGGTTTTTCTTAGGCCGGCTTATACGGAAAATTTATCATTTATGAATTAGGTTTCCTAGTGTGAAATTCCGCGTTCGGACACCCAAATGTATTTGGGTATTAAACTGATTGAATTTGGGTATAAATTCAATCAGTAGAAAAATACATTAGTTAACGCACACGTTCACTTACTTCACCCCGTACGGAAATGATGTCCAAATGCGGAAAACGAATTAGGAAACCTAATGGAGAACGTATTTTCTAAATGTTATTTGGACTACGTATTTTATACTATAGCATAAAATGTAAATCGTATATATGTATAATATAGTATAAAAAATCCTCGAGATTATTTTTAGTTTACTCGCTGAAGTATCTCGAGAAACTGAGAACATTTACGGCTTTATACAATACTATACTAGCGAACCCGCACCAGCCGGTCTCAGTTTGTATGTGTTTTTATCTAAGAATCTCAAGTCTTAAATACACACAACAAATTGCATTACAATAGTTCAGTCGTTTGGGATGAGTTCTGCACTTACAATGTTTACATTGTTATTAAATACACGCACAAAAGTATTACATAATATAATAATAATATTTCGTCCAACGGATATCGCCAATATTCTTAATGCAAATTTTGTTTTTACAGCGATCCAAACCCTCGACCTGATACTCCAGAAATATCGGATCTATCTTGGCCGACAATGAAGCCCAACAAACGAACTTACTTACGCATTGATAACGAGCTTACCCTTCACGAAAATCTATTTGAAGAGAGACTTCAACTGTGGGAACAACTATATCCCATAAAATATTGAATTCCGTAATCCAAAAGTTATTTTACATAGTTCATAAATACATTTTAGTGTTAAAGTTAATTAATATAAAATATATTTTTTAATAAGTACAGTATGGTATTATATATTTTTCAAGCGACTTCCGAGAAACGAAACCTCAAAAAAACGAAGGGGCTATCTTAGTTTTTTAGGAAGTTTCGTTTCTGAACTAGTGGCCAAAAAACAGTAAGGCACAGAGCCTTCTATTCAGTTCCATTAAATAAGCTAACTTTGCAAATAAAAAATTATATGGTCCCGACGATGCTGCGCCGTACATTGTACGAGGTGTGTTCAAAAAGTATCGCGAATTTTGAATTTTCGCGGGTTACGTATATTCGAATTTCGATTTTTTTTGTGGCGTTATGTTGGTACTCATGTCTCTCACTTATGCCGACAAGCTCGGCCATTTTGAATGTTCACTTAA
>JAOTAV010000008.1:180250-228955 GCA_026546445.1 Cyclargus thomasi
GTATGTATGTATGTATGTATGTATGTATGTATGTATGTATGTATGTATGTATGTATGTATGTATGTATGTATAATTGTTTGACACGCTCTGCAGCCTAAACAGCTCGATGGATTTTGGCTTGAGAGATGTCGTTAGATTCGTATTTACTGTGAGAGTGACACTAGATATATCAAAATATAACAAAATAACAAAATGGCGAATTTTTAGCACCCAATTCGAAAATTGTTTGAATTGCAATACTTCCTGCAGTCGGGTCTTTTAGGGTTCCGTGCCCAAATGGTAAATACTGGACCCTATTACTAAGACTTCGAAGTCTGCCTGTCTGTCCGTCTGTCTGTTTCCAGGCTAAGTTTGGGTAAAAAGGTAAAAAGGTAAAAATTTATAGGGCAAAGTGTTGTTTATTATAAATCAAATACAATTTATGTAATTCGATGTATAATTTATTTGCTATAATAAAAATCAGATTCTCATATCTTGTTACATGGTATTTTCATACGTTTTTTATAAAAATATCATTTATTTAGATAAATAACATGTCACGTCTTACGGTAATAGCTAGGGAGTTTAAACTTTTACAGAATATGTATGTCTGCCGTTTTGACAAAATAAATCTAATATTTAAGAGTGGCTTTAATACAAAAAATATGTTTTTTTTTCTATTTCCAACCTTAGTAATAGATAAATTTTTCGCACTTTTTATTGTCAGCTAAGGCTAAGCACCGCTCTCCTAGCAGGGTTCAAATCCTAGACAAATTAGTCAAATATTTCCATGCACGACTCCAACTCGCACTTGACTAGTTTTTTGTTTTTGGATATTTACCTTGTTCTTAAAGAAAATGTGAGTTGATTGGTTACCAGATGGAAAGCAACTGCCGTCGCTCATGGACACGTGTATCGTCAGAAGCATTGCAAGTATTAACTATCACCAGCAGTATTTTCGGACCGCCACAATCTGAAAACCTTTAAGAAGAGAGCGTATTCCCTCTTAGAATTCCGGCAACGCGCCTGCAACCCTAATGTTGCGAGTGTCTATGGGCAGCGGTAGTTGCTTTCCATCAGGTAACACTTTTGCTCGTTTACCCCTTTATTCTTTATTAAAAAAGTACCATTCCGGTGAATAAGAATAAGAAATGCGGTGTAGGAAGTTGTGTAGAAGGTATACTCAGTCACCGGATGAAACACAATGCACCACTGTTTTACGCCAGTTTTCTGTGAGGCCTTAATGTGTCCCGGTCAAGCCAGCATATGCTAACAATAAGCGTCCCTATTATGTAGTTGAGATCAGAAAATGTCTCATTGGTACATCTCGTACATGCATCCCGTGTTCGAACCTAGCACCCTCTTGAGTGCGAACCAAAACTCTACCCACTAGACCAAGGACGCTGAAAATTTGTTATATTTAGCCTGTATATTAGACATTTTCTGTTTACAGAGACATCCAATAAATCAAGAGAATTGAGTTGAATCCAGGAATACAGCGGTAACTAGATAACAATATTCCCACTACACAGGAGTGCCCCAGGGAGTAGTATCGGGCCCGATGTTCGATACAATGTGTGTTTGTGACTTTAACTGCAGAGAAATCCAATGTACGTGACACTTTGTAGAGTTATAATTTAGTTAAAGTTCAATAAACTTTGAGGAATTCCACCTAGTCAAAAAACCTTCAGTAAAACGCTAAAATATTCTGCCATTTTCTCTTATACGTAGCCAGCAAGTCGCCCACGGAACGACTTTCAGAAGATTTACAAGAGTGATGCTGGCGCATTTAGAGTAAATAGTAGAACAAGAGTAGGAAACTCCCTTTCCCTAATGCACTATCGCTATATGCATATGTATAAGACATCAACTTGTGTCTAATGCCTATGGCAAACTCACTTACTAATCGAAACACAGCGCAAGGACTGTTTCACAGTAGGTTTCTGTGAAGCCGTAATATTTTTAAACCAAATTGACTTATTCGGGCACAACCATTTCATAGCTGGCATGTTTTGAATGAAACCATCCACTGTCATCAAAACCGGTAGGCATATCTGTACTAACATTATAGAGAGGCAAGCATTTATGTGTTTGTATGTTGCAGGCAGCTGATCTCCCTATAGAACCGATTTCATCATTCAGATCACTAAAACTATCCGAGATCGTTATAGCAGTATTCATGACTTCAAATTAATCCCGTGGGATAAATCACACGAGCAGAAAGCCGCGGACGAACACTAGTTGATTATATTGTACTAGCAGCAGAAGCGCTGTAAGACGGATGTAAATGTAAACTAATTACTTGTTATCGATTCCTCATTAGCGCTCACAAATCAGGCCCTCTGTTTACCGAACCTAATTTCAGCTAACGCAATGTGTACAGGAGAATTCATAATTGGGGGTGTTTTCGCCATTCTCATTAATTTTAGGAAAATAAAAAGAAACGTTTGATATGGACCGAGTGAGCTGTTATTTTTGTTGGCAAAAAATGTTAGATCGCGTGACCTTATTTGACATTCGTAAAAGGTGGGTAGAGCGAGGGCTGTGACTTTTAGAGTTATTTGCCTAAATGTTAAAACCGGGACCCTATTATTAAGACTTCGATGTTTTTCCGTCTGTCTGTTCGTCCGTCTGTCTCCAGGCTGTATCTCAAAAACGGTAATGGCCAGACAGTTGGAATTTCCACAGAATATGTATTTCTGTTGCCGCTATAACAACAAATACTAAAAACAAAACAAATCAAATATTTAAAGGTGGCTCCAATACAACAAATTGCTTCAGCGTTTTCGTTCCGTAATAATAACGATAAATTCGACGCGTTGTCTTCAGCGGCGTGGCGGATTAAAAAGGGTGTTTGATGAAATTTGAAGAGGCCATGGTTCTATTCCCTCCAACTAACTTTCATTTTATGATTATTAATTTTTACTTTTTTTATAAATTTAAAACTTAAAAGTTTCAAATATGCGTTTATCTAATATTTTTTTTGCTCTATGCTGGTACGGAAACCTTCGTGCGTGAGTCCAACTCGCACTTGGCCTATTTTTTATAATAATAGAAATAATGTGCGTAGCTTACTAATAATAATAATAACAAGTTTAAGCGCCCCGCGGCATCGCTTGCGTTGATTTGGAAAATCACATAAAGTTGAAGTTTTAAATATAGTCAATTCATTATTTCATTAGGGAGTGAAGGAAGGACAAACATATTAACAAACTTCTTTCGGATTTCAAAGTCCAAACTTAAAATGTATACCACTAACAATTAAAACGTCACGTAACCGCGATAAAAAACCTTTCATTTGCTAGATCTTTAATTTCAATTTAAATTCAAATGGACATTATTTCAATTAAAATGAAGAGCAAAATTGAAATATTTGTGTACAATCAGAGAAGTCGAAACAGATACAGATCGGGGATCTACGTAATTTGGTCGCGTTATGTCAAACTCAGCCGTCAGATCACGACCTACATGGAATTGACATATTCCGACCAAATGTCTAGGTCCATCAACTGGCCCTCTTTCAATTCCCCCCATTAAACATTTTCACCTAATCGCGTCGCGTTATATTGCAGTTATAACCAGTTATAGCTTGACATTGAATGTGAAAGCGATAGTAACTGACACCCACATCTCTCGTAAAGGTATTTCATTTTCAATTGACTCGCAATAACCTCCGCCACTCCCCCCCACCTCCCCTTTCGACGCAATTAATATGCATTCCGAAAGTAATGGAAGCCCGCCAACTACTATTGCGATATTCATGAACTGAACAGCCATTCTAGGAATTGAAGTTGGAAGGGAATTGGCGTTTGAGGTATGAAGAGATAAAAGGTCCGCACTTCGATTAACGGTTGGCGCTTGGCCACGAATTTTTTTTTTTAGTTTTTTGCGGATTTATTCCCATCAGTACGGATACAATCATATACGCGAGCGGAAAACTTTGTACCCTTTTTCAAGAGAGGCGCGTAGGTTTAAGTAGGTGATCACGGAAGACCAGGGACAGCGGCGATGCCGCGGTTATCATAGCCTGAGTGGTACCCTTTTTCCTCATTTTTGGCATAACACTGCCATAAATTTATTACTAATTTAGCTAAAGGTTCTTTTGTTTTTTGTTTCGATGTGTTTTTTTTTTTGTGTATAATTTGTTTTACTAATGCTGTGTAATGTTTTAAAATGGGAAATAAAGTCTTATTTATTTATATAAAAAGCAGGAAATTTCTCCCAGTTGTAGTTGATATGAAGGAGGAGCGTGAAATACTAATATTATATTGAAATGTGGTAATGAACGTGGTGGCCAAAGGAAGATCTTCCGACCGAGAGAGTTGTTATACTCGGTCAGGCCGAAGCCCACGTGATACATTTCAGCTGTTGTATATATACCACCGTGTTTTGAAAACTTCGATAGCGCGATGCAAGATTATTACGCTTAATGTGGGTACCACCACAGAAATATGCTTATTTTTGATAAATTTAAACGTTACGCACACTACAATATTTTAACATGACACGATAATCATACACGAAATACTATTATGCCTATGGTTGAAGTTTGATTTTTTTTTTAATAAAATTGAATAGAGTGGTAACCTCTATGACAAATTAAAGTCTGTGATGGAATTGAAAATAGATTTAAATATTTATAGTCGAATTTCGACCACAGGGCTATTATCTCTAGTAATAATGATTCCGTCCAGTAGTCACTGAGATTAGCGCGTTCGAACAAACAAACTCTTCAGCTTTATATTATTAGTATAGATTGTAAAAACGTATTCCAAGAATTGCTAACACGTGGCTCTCTACAAAGGGCTTATCACGTTATACACAAGTACTCATGAATTCAGCAAAGCCTCCTAATATATACTCCCCTACAGTTGATATGTAAATTGAAAAAACCGTTCTAACCCTAAAGCTAAGGGTCTACGTGAAAAAAGAACGCCTCACGCATACAAATTTTCTCCAGTTCCAAACTTACTTTAACAGTTGGAATCGTGTGATAGGAAAATGTATTGTTAATTCTTTGTTTTAAAAAATCTAGCGTTATTGAGAAACTTTGTAGTCCAATTAGTTTCATGATAAAATTGAAAATAACAGAGTTGTGAGCCTTCAAATCAGTCAGTTATAAAGAGAGATCCGATATAGACTGTGACGTCAAAACGCTGCATAAATTTTATACTAAATTGCGTTTAGAGAGGAAGAGATGGGTAGAACCACACTGTAGAACTTAAATCGCAAATATCTTCCTCATTTTACAACAGATATCGGAGATTTTTTGTCATATCTTAAATTTATTATCATAAAAATTTACATGAAATAAATTTGGAGGGATTGGGGAAGTTGGGCTACCGATAAATTCACTCACTGAACGAAACACAGCACAACGCCAGTTTTCTGTGATCACTCCGATCGCCCGGCCCATTAGTGCCGACGTACTTGAGATCGGAAAATGTCTCATAGGTACACCCAGTCAGCCCTCCACCCAGGCATTTAATTTACCCCCTTATTTATAAAAATATTTAAACAGTGTTTAACAAATTAGGATTCGAATTCTTTATCGTCGTATTCATCACACGACAGAAAAGGACAGCGAACCTTGATTCGTTTAATAATGATATCTATGCACGCTTCACACCACGTCGGTCTGGCCCCGTGCTAAGTACCCGAGGGACTTGTGTTACAGGTACCAGACAACGGAAATGTTTTTAATACTTTTATACTATACACATATTTAATATTTTTATTATATGATACACATATTTCTTTTAGCTTTCCAAGACCCAGGAACATTAAAAAACTTGTTCCGTCGGCGGGTACAACGTAACACAAGTCCTTCATGTCCTTACCACGGGGTTAGACTGACGTGGTGTGAAGCGTCCAATGAATATTAAATATTCGGACTCGACCAAGTTTACGCAAACTTTTTTCAATCGTCGTTTCACGCACGATGTGAAGGCGCGATATTTTCTAAGCTGTTATTAATATTTTATCAAAGGTGGCAACTAATATGCTACATTATAGTAAAAGTGTAATCAATCATTCAACCCAGATGTGTTCCGGACGAGTTACAAGTCTTACAACATATGTGATATAAATAAACATCTCGACTCTTGAGAACATCAATCAATGGTTACTATTTCTAAACTGCAGGCTACCGTATTATTATAACGCCTTTCGAGTTGCAAAACTTTTAAAGTAATAGTACAAAAGCAATTCAGGGCAAGATAAGAGGAATTCCAAACTCATATCTATGACTAGATGATGCCAGCAATTCAGTCCGCATGTAACTTATAAAATATTCCATTTAACAATTTTTTTTAATTATATATATATATTTTGGCTTCTTTTGGTCGTAGCATAATGTTATATAGTCTATAGACCTCCTCGATAAACGGACTAACCAACACAAAAAGAATTTTTCAATTCCAGCCAGTAGTAGCCCTGAGATAAGAGTGTTTAAACAAACTCTTCAGCTTTATATTATTAGTATAGATATAGATGACTAGATAGCGCCAGTAACTTTGTAACATACCGTTTATTACACTAATAATATTTAAAAGAGTTTGCATGTTAGTATGTTTGTGTCAATAATCTACTGAACCGATCTCAAAAATTCTTTCAGTATTTGAAAGCTTCATATTCCAAGATAACTATAGGCATATTTTGGTTTTGAAATAAATAAGAATTATTTTAACAAATAATCAATAGTAGACGCTCAATGATGTAGGCATGGGGCAGCTGGATAAAATCGATTTTCCTTATCTTATTTGTATCTCAAATGGTTGCAGAGTACCTGGTTATTATAGAATCTATGCTACTCACCTGTCTGACTCTGCATGTAAACGGGTTTGTCCATCTGTATGAATATTGTCATGAACCGTCTTGAGAAAGTCAGTTGAGTCTCATTGACAAAGGCGTGTCCCCCAAAAGGGTCGTCTAGGTACAGCCCCTCAACTCGCAGCTTGTAGTCTCCAGGGACGGATGTCTCAGGGACCTAGTGGGAGTAAATGATGAAATTATGTCAATGTAATCAAGAACTGTAAGGTTTATCTGTATTCATAAGGCATAAGTTGGCACAGGGTTAGGCATTGTATTAATTAATTGCATGCATGTTTCAAATACAATAAAGAAGACATCCTTAAGTTCATTGCTCTGAATATCATGTTTTACTACAGAAGCACATTATTGTGTTTATTCAGCCTAGTTTTTAAACTAGGCTGAATAACAGCCTAGTTTTTTTTAACAACAGTTTTAACATTTTTATCTGAATCTCTTATATATTATTATATTGGCAACATGTTTTCCAAGACCTATGATATACTCCATTCAGAACAAACTAACTTTTCCATTATAGCATTAGTATGAATACAATAGATGGGAGCCATATGTTATGACAACTAACAAACCTTCATGTTCAATACTTCCGGCACTCCCTCCTTGACTCTCCCACTCACATCGGCAATTTCTACACCATTACAAGATATGGAAGCCCTGATGGTGGTTTGTAGTCTCGCTCTAAGAATGTTAGCGGATATTTTGTATACTTGGCCTGGACGGATCATGCGGGATGCTACTATAAAGTATGTCCTAAAACAAATATTAGAATATTCTCATGTTGGAAATAGATCTTGAGTGAATTAACATGTATATGTAGTGTAAACAGTCATAGTAAGTTAGAGAAATGAGCAAAATAATTTTAGAAAGATGTCCATTGATTCATCATCAAGATTTCACATAACTTACGCTTCATTGATGATAACACTGTCGTGTTCCAACTCTCCTCTGAAAGCTGTGTTGTAGGATCTGTTCACATCCCAGGGTTTTGCCCCAGCAGCTGCCGTATCTGAGTTGTACGGATTGGGATTGTACACGGGCTCATTCCGACTATCGTAGTCATTTCGCTGGTCGATGTAAGGGTTTCGGTTTCGATCGTACTGGTTTATATCGTATTGGTTTTGGTACCTCCGGTTCGGATCGTACGGGTTGTCGTACTTCGGATCGTTGGTCCCGGGGTACTCGTTTGGTAAACTCGTGTCGGTATTGTATGTTGGTACCGCGTAATCTTGCGTATAACATGTTCGAAGTATACAAACTATTGATATCGTTAAAATAACCTTATACTTCATAATTCAGTCTTTTCGTAAAAGGAGCCTGCAATGCATACTTTCATTGAAATTAACTTTAAACACGTAATAACAAAGGAATTTGGTGGAAATATATGGACTGGTTTTTCAACCGAGAAACAAACATCAAGTTGTAACTTTTCAGAGAAGCTAACTAGAAGTGACATAAAGCTGCATTTTAATATTTTCAAAGGGACCGAGAAATATTATCCTGGACAGGATTAACCTATATTTTAATTTAATATTAAGCTTTGATACATAACCTGAAGTTAACGCCCATGAAGACGTATTGTATCCGAAAGTGTTCCTTTGCACAAAAACATGTAAACAACACAATTCTCTTCAATTTTAAAAATTTGCACTAATTTCTCTCAGTGTTTGTTGAACTTATCCTAATAAATAGTAAAATAAATGTTGTTTTTGTTATAAACAAATCCGTTACAACCTCCCATTACTCACTTCATACACAAATCACAGTCCGCTCAGCCAACCAAAGCCAGTTTGCCGTTCGCGCAATCGCACCACGCCCGGCGATATTAGTGATGTCGCCATTATCAAAAAGTCAAATTATCGATTTGCTCGTAATCGATTTCTTGAGTCAGGGGGATTAAATCGCAAGGAATATAAGAGTAGTTTTGTTTTTCGTGTATACTATATGAATAAAGAATTTCGGTCGCGGAAATTATTTACGCAACCGAAATTCTCGAAACTCAAGTCTCACAAAATTATGCTCGTTTGGCTTCACCCTAAAGTTTATGAAGAACTTAACGTTGCTTGTGACTTACAGAAATGAATGTGAAAGGCGCATTAGAGATCTTTGAGCAAAGCTCTTCCAACACTACATTTTAGCTACGAGTATCTGAGATACAACCTACATCCAATACGTTAATATTCTATTATTAGCATTACACTCGGAAACGAAGAACAAAGAAAAAGAACGTGCGTGTTTAAAATTTTAAAACCTTAAACTTTAAAGACCTACTAGCATTTTTATTACTATTATTATATTTATTCAGGCACGCAGTTGAGACAACAACGCACATTTTACCAATGATTTTTCATGTTTGTCTGTCTGTCAAGTCGGTTCTTAAATTAGTGAACATTTTGGACAGCAATAACAATTTTCGATAAGTTATTCCACGCTTGTACAACACAGTTGCACAGAAAGTGTTTATGTAGATTGTATTTCGAGTAACTGGCTGAGAGATTCATACTATGATCTTGTGGTGTTTTGTCATTCAAAGTGGATATTCTTTGCAATTCTTGAATATCGTAATGTCCATTCAGAATCTAAAAGGTTTCTATTAAATTGCCTCTATCCCTACGTGTTTCCTGAGCTGTAACTTTCAGTACTTCCAGACGCTCTTCATATCAAGGTCTTTTTAATTTTCAAGGTATTTTATTAGAGGAACGCTGTATTTTACCAACATTTCAATGTCTTTAACAAAGTAGGAGTTCCAGATCTGAAATGCGTATTCTAATATTGGTCTTATAAAAATTTTATGAATTGCCAGCATCAATCCTGGTGTAAGTTTACGAAATGCTTTTTTACTACGTATATTAGGCTCCTTGCTTTCTTTGTAATAGATGAGATAATATGTTCTTCCCACTTTGGGTCAGATGTAATCTAGTAATTGGGTATCATTAAATAATATATTTCTGGTGAGGATTAGATTTTTGACAATAAAATACTGTGCATTTTGCAGAATTCAGACTTATAAGCCACACTTTAGACTTCTCCTTAAAGACGACTGTAGTCAGTTAAAGGGTTCCAAATATCTTAGTGTCGTCTACAAAGATAATTCGATTGATTGATTAAAGCTTTATCAAGATTTTCTTTATCTTTCTCTTAGCTTTAATTCACTGCTAGCACCAATGTTTTAAAATTATTTTTAGTAAATATGAAATAGCAAAAATAATCTGGCTAAAACCATGACAAATAAAATGTTGGGGCTAAATTCCCGCCCAAATTGAAATTATTCTTTACGGAGTATCGATTATTTTACATCGATATTTACCTCAATCGAGTATCGACAAAATATTAAAAATTACGATTTTAGAGCACGTCCCTATTTAAAGCGGCTTCACGTGTACTAAAATGTAGGGTTCCTGCTTTTATTTAAAGACAAGTGCAAGAAGCAGATAGCTAACATTTTTAAAAACTCCCGGATTTTTGCGTAAATCGACGCTTTTAGACCTAAAAAATATTTTATAATTAAAATGTGGGTTTGATGTAAAGCTAGATATTCTAACTAGTTAATGAAATAGGTAAGTCACAAGAATTGTCAAAATTAGCATTTACTCGAAGGTTGCAAAAATGTTAGTTATCCGCTTCTTCCACTCATGGTTTCATTTATGCTATGCATTATATTAAAAGCAAACAAAGTTCAGAAAGATTGAGGACTACCTACTATATTGCCTTCAGTTTGAAGTTACCCCAATAACACAACACTTACTGGGCGTATCCAGCGTCTCCTTACTGCTACGCCAACCAGTAGATAGAGCGTCCGAGGCCTAGTAGACCTTAGGTTCACACTCGAGAAGGCGCTGGCTTCAAACCCGGGTGGAGGCGTGTTTACCCGATCGTCCATATACGCCATGACCACTAAGAGCGATGCTATAGATACTTACGTAAGTAAGTACGATGATCGTAGTACCTGCATATAACACCCGCTCTGGAAGTGTTGTATTTGTTTAGTTTCGCCATATCGTATTTTCAAATCGTCGTTGAAGTTCTAACACCACGTAAGTCAAATTTGGCAACTTTCCAGAAAAACGAAACAATTGATTGAATTTTTATAGATCACCATACTAATGATAAATTTAAACGATGCGTTCTCCGATTTTCTGCAAAACGGCATCAAAATGGCGAAATAGCCAAAATGTGACTTACTTGGTGTTAAACATCAATGACGAAATGTCAGTTGAATGCGCTGTGGGGCTAACTTCCGATTCCATATATCACAATTTTATAGTAATTTACTTGAATTGAAAGTACTAAAATGTAACCAAAGGAAGTTAATATAATTTCCCTAAGTGAGAAAATACGTTTCCGAGATAAACAATATATGTATCATTGTATGTTAGACACTAGTTGTCTATCTAACAGAAATAGAAAGTAAAATGTAATGTCTTGTATAACTTTGGTCTCTTATCATCCCCTGTTGATAGCTGATTGCAAAAGTAATTAAGGCCTGATAAATTTTCCTCTCTGTTTACACAACAGCTCATCCATTATGATTTTTAATAATTACCATGAAAATTGACATCCTAAGTGAGTACTAAAGTAAAATATATAAACAAAAGGTGGCATGTGCGAGATCTAACTACGTGTGAGGAATGAGGTAAGACCGTGTAGAAATAAGGCAAGATTTTTATTATTTTCATCTCCCACTGAAAGCTGATATCTTTACAAGTACATAGGCACATTGACAGGGATAACCAAATAAAAAATATACTGATTGATTATTTTCTAATTAAACACTGAATTCTCCACAAGTCAGCAGGACCTCATAAACAAAGGAACTGATAAATAAAACAAATGAAATTATCACAACAGTTCAGGATATAGTGAGACTCGGACCGCAGTACTAGAGGATGAGCGACGTCTACATTTCATAACGGACAACGTCAGGGGTTCCGATCGTTCCGGGGCCTCCCAACATTCTTCATTGAAAACTCACGATACACCAGTATCCCAATTTATCTTTTGACAAATAAATCTGTACAAAATATATTAAATATATAATCTGTAACGCTACCTTACCACATCAAATAGTTTCTTCTCCCACAATTAAATGATTTAATAACACAACTCTTCACGTGCAGAACAAACATTAACCTATCGCGCGGCTCGCGGCGGGCGACTCGAGCGAGTCATTTTAAATCATACTCCTCAGTCCATCGAGAATACCGTCTACTCCTGTCATAGTTTTCGTACAGTCTATGGTGTTCATCCTATCGTCCTTTGCTTACAGTCCGTGCGTGGCATATACATATGATCGGTGATGAGAACGGACGGGGCTCGTGTTAGTTCCGCTCGGCGTCCTCGCAGTCGCGCGAGATGTGGCCGGGCTTGCCGCACATGTAGCAGGTCTTGGTGCCGTCGGGGCAGTTGCGGCTGATGTGTCCGGCCTTATTGCAGTTGTAGCAGGTCTGGCCGGAGCTGTCGGCGCCGCGCTCGGGGCAATTGCGCGCGATGTGGCCCGTCTTGTTGCAGTTGTAGCACGACGGCTCGTCGGGGCTCTGCGCGCACTCGCGCGCTATGTGCCCGGTACCGTTACACCTGAAATTACACATTCATCCTTTTTTACACGACCTTATTTTGATGACACTAAAAAAATAACGCGAGTGTACTTATCACTTGTCCTTGGGTATTTAGACTTTTCATTATACAGACCATAAGCAACTTAAATTAGTAGTCCAATCACAGGATTCTTAATTTTGTTACCAATTATCATAATGTTAATGACACATCGCTAAAACCAGCACATAGCGGCCGGCGAATTGCCTCTGTCGAGGTCATTCGACTACACGACACCATCGATTTTCACTTATTTACATACAACCTTTATGTGAAAATGATGTCTGAATGGTAAATAACACAGCCTTACTTAAAACTGGTGTAAAACAGAGGAATGTAGAGAGCTCAAAAAAATTGACAATCGATGTCCTTTTTGTGGCAAAATATCAAGCAAAGAAATAGTCGTTTCCTTGGTGTGATTATGAACATGGCCAAAAAAAACTGTAAAGCAAAGGCACATTCCTTTGCTCGCGTTAAAAAAAAAACAGCAAGGACATAGTTCAAAGACTTATTTAAGAGTTAGGTGGAAATCACACAAAGATCTTTTTTGTTCATAATATTTTAATATACTCCTAATCTGTCTCTGTCTGGACGTATAAAAAAACATATAACACAAGCGAGTAAGACATAACATGCCGTTTAAATATTTTCCCGCATCGGGAAACTGGTTATCAACAGCGGTATTTTAGAGACGATATGACCAAACAACCTTCGGGCACAATTACATTAGTTTTATTACGATATTTTCGTTTATCGTGAATTGGTCACGTGTTTATTTCGTTCCGTCTCGCTGGGCCTATAATTTAATTTATATTGACACGTGTCGTGGGGCCATTTTGGTTAAATTTTGTATTTTACGACAGTTTACATAACTTGTAGCAAGGGTTGGCCTCTTTGCATTTGCGCGCGAAGTGTCTTGTCCAGAAGTATCCTGGTCACAAGTCACAACGCGACGGTTGATCTCACTTGTAACAACAGTTGTCCTCCTTGTATTTGTGCGCAAAGTGTTTTGTCCAGAAGGATATGCTGCAGTTGCACTTAAAGACAACGATTGACCTTACTTTGCTCGCAAAGTGAGGCCCAGAAAGAACCGGTGCGATCGCACTTGATGATACGCAACGGTTGATCTCACCTGTAGCAACGGTCGGCCTCCTCCTTGCAGTCGCGCGCGAAGTGTCCAGTGCGGTTGCACTTGAAGCACTTCTCGCGCTGGCGGTTGAAACCAGAGTCACGTGTGTTGACGCCGCCCTGCGTGCACTCGCGGGCGAAGTGACCGGTCCGGTTGCATTTGTAGCACACACTTGAACTCATTTTCTGAAACAGAACAACGACATTGCTAAGTACTCGAGATAATCAGATATTTTTGTAACTGTTTAATGAGAGCTTGAGAGAAACGTGTTTTGAAGATTGAATACAACCGATGCGGTTAGCGAGGTCAAGCTTGAGCAATATAATCTTAAGTAACGATCAATGACTCTCATAGTATCTTTAAGAAACTTAATCGTCTTTGTAATGTGACAATAAGACCTAATACGTATGGACTCTTGTCACAGCGACACGCGCCTAACGTGTTGCTGAGACAAGAGTTCGTACGTTTTGTTCTGACGCATAGAGCATAGAACCAAAAGAGCGGAAATGTAGTTTTGTTTGAAAAAAAAGCGTCCAAAGCCACTGCGTTCTGATTGGTCAGAAGTATCGGAGTGCGTACACACAGGTCTCTTATTGGTGCGTACTGTTTTAGTGCGCGCGTTAGTTGGTTGGCGGTTAATTTATCAGTGCCAAAACACTGATAAGTTACTGACACGGATGGCCCACGTTACTTCTGTATACAACATTTCACATCCGGGTTTATGAGTACGACTTCTGTCTAGTAGTAGAGAATAGAGATGGGTACGTACCCGGTAAATATCCATATCTACCCAACACTTTGGGTAAATAAAAAATAATAATAAAGTAATAACTGTCATAAAATAGAATAAATTATTATAAATTTAAACAAATAAACGTAAATAAGGTACCTAATTTGCGGTCGGAAAAATTAAAATTGCTAGATTGTTTAAAAGTTATGACGACTTTTAGTGAATGTCTACGAGCAATTTTGGGTCATATCTACCCAAAATTGCCCATAGGTATTTACTGGGTACAGACCGATCTCTAGTGATAGTACAACATACGAGTGAGATGCCAACTGCAACCGCGAGTGTGCCGTGATCGCGACTCGTGACCCTGACTGATAAGTGATAAGACGCTACGTAATCATTACAAATTTATATTTTAATGAGCTTACATTTCAAAGATAAACTAACCCAATAATTAACTATGTAATCGTCGATCTACTTTTTTTTTTCAATATTTAGCTGAAGTTGCAAGTTCAATGACTATGACAAAATAGCCACAATAAGCCACGTATCAATAAACAAACCCTCTAAATTCTCACTAATAAAACTATGTACTTAAATTGTAGATAAGGCTGCACATTTTTTAAAATTAAATGGATAGACTAGGATAGAAGACCACCTAGCATAATTATAGTGTAAAGATATTTTTTGTATTCATAACCCAACAGCAAATAATATATGTATGGTAATGGTATGTCCACTCTGATTAGCAACACGAATAGCTGAAGTGCAATTAGAAACTACTCTTAAATGTTCACGTGCCGATGAAACCACTGTCTCCGCGAGACGCGTTTCTCGATCTCGTTTTACGTCATCGTAATTCGAAATTTGAATGGAAGTGCAAATTTTTAAAACGTAATGCAGAAGGCACTACACTATTGGCGAAGATCGTTAATTGTGTGACCTTATATATCTAATTTTACTTACTATAAATGCGTAAGTTTGTGTGTTTGTTACTCCTTCACGCTTAAATGTCTGAAGCGATTTTGATGAAATTTGGCGGGGAATAAGTCATCCATGATTCACACATAGGTTATTTTGACTGCGAGAAAATATCACAATTGATTTTCTCCCACAATAATCGTGCAAGCATCGAGATGATCAAAGGTCCATTGACGATGATGGGCGAGCAAAGCCCTTTAGACGATAGCGTGTAATCGTTTGTAATCTACGATTTTGAAGACGGGCCATGAAATAAATGGCAGGAATAAAATATATTGTTCCGTTTTCCGAATTAATACAACCAGAGTAGGCTCATGTTTACAACAATGTTATTAGCATAACAAGATAAAAAGTTGCGATATTTTTATACAATATCTCGATCTACGACGAATATCTCAAAATGTAAATTATTTGTTTTTTTTTTTTTTGGTTGAGATATCCAAGACGACAGCTACAACTTGTTGTGTCTCTTCTTACTGCTTCTTACTATATATATACAAAGACCTAGCCCTAAATGTTTGGTGCTTAAAAATGGTTAAATAGAAAACACTACAGAACAAATTAAGTCATGCCTTGATGAAAGCAAAGTTTTACTAGTTTATAATATTTGGTGTTTAAGGATAATCAACGGTTTTTTTTTGTAAATATTAAATTTTAATAACCATACACTTGCTTCTACACCCGACCTTCATTACGTACACCAGTTTCGAGCCGCTCTGACACTGGAAACTCACAGAGTCCACCATTAAAAAAGAAGAAAAAGATTCATAATAAAAAAAATAAAGGTGAATTTTGTACACATTGTATGCAAACAATATTGATCGATTGTAAATAAATCCCAATTCAGAGACATATTGAGACAAAAATTTTGTCTTGAAATGATTCAGCTTTAAAAATAAAATTTTTGACTCCTGTAAAATACCTTCAAATGGCACTGCTGTAAAATTATGTAGTAATTTGTACTTGCAACAATTTAAATAAGAGGCTATAAACTGTAAAGGGTTAAAAGTCTCACTATGCAAATAAGAGTTGATAGTAACAAAAAACATGAAGTTTTACAATTATACACACATTGATGTTATGTTAAATGTTGTCATTATTATAAGTTTTCTTATGCCATGATAAGGTAAAAAACAAGATACCAGTATTAGCTCCAAATCAATTTGACATACAATTCCTCCTTGAACTTTCTAAATTGCAATGTCATAAATAAATTGTGTTAGTAGGTTATACTTTTACAATGTTCAATTGAAAAGTATCATTTCACTTTTATCATTTTAATTTCAAAACATAGCTTGGTAAAGGATTCTGAAATTTTGAGGGTGGTGAAACATAACCTATTACAAAGATGATGGTAAGAAATAAAAGGTATTGAAATACTAGCTTTACTTTACTCACATTAAGAAGTATTTTCATAGAAGCATTACCCTAAAAACAACATTAGGGACTTAATTTTACAAAATCCAGTATTACTTATTACTAAGTACCTATGTCCTAAGAAGAACTCGCATGCAAAATTTGAAACCCCTAGCACTTGTTTTTACTTAAATATTGTGACGAGTGGCCTTTTGCTTTTATATAAATATAGATGCCTAAAAACCATGTTATAAAAGAGGTCAAAACTCAATATCCAAGATTGGCATTGAGTTATATGGGCGTAAGAAATCATTAAAAGGGAACTTCCTGTCCAATTTCTGAATTAAAAAATAATCCAGATAGCGTAAAATATGTGTAATATTCTAAAAAACCCAAGTTTTTAGACAGAGTTGTAACTGGCAGGTGGCAATTTATATTTTAAAGTAGACATAAAATCCAAAAAACTAGATTTACCAATGAATTGGCATTAATTTAAATAAAAAAGTTGTTGATAACAAAACTGCCCAAACAAAACCCCCTTATTCATAAAAATATTTAAGCAATGTTAAACTAATCAAGATTCGATGTCCCTTCGCATGTGACATTTTCAATATTCCAGAAAGGGACAGGGAATCTTGATAAGTTAAACACACTTTAAATATTTTATGAAAAAGGGGGTAGAGTTTTTTATCAAGAATGTAGACATTACCATCCATGTTCTAAAAGAACATGATGTAGTCAATATTTTTACATAAAAAGGCCTTACTTAAGCTATGTTTTTTTTTTGTTATACACATTAATTTAAAGCAACCATTATAGGAAAAACCTACATGAAATTATTGTTAAAATAACTAAGGCAAATACATAATGCAATTTTAAGGTTAAGAAATTGTGGTGGCAGAATTTCATTTCTTCCATTGCCATTCCAATGCATACTTTACATGCTTTCATTAATAGAAAGCACCTGTTTGTCGTTGCAAAAATTGCACAGCAATTACTAATTTTTCCCACACTTTGACAGCAGGTAGATGCGTCATATAAAAAAGTTGATTACTTGGCAAACACTGAATCCTGTTGTAAAAAAGCACGGCGAATCCAAGTTTTCCCACTTGTAGAGCACTGTATAGTTCTAGTAAAGGTAAATGAATATAGGATTAGAACAGGCCAAGCACTTTTTCATATAAGAACCCCTTTACCGTTGCACTGAACGCTGTCAAACTAACCACGTTCAATATTCACTTTCATGTCCAAGTGAAGACATCATCAAATACAACACATTTACATAAAGTAACCAAACCCAAAAGCGGGCATTTTATTGAATACATTTCAATTATCGACACGTCCGTTAGATAAACGCGCTAATATACGACCACGTGTAGTGAGTACCGGTAGCGTTAAGTTTTGTAACTTTACTTCAAAAATTACACTTACCGATTGATTGTGTAACTTCGTGAGCACTTATAACACTATAAAAATATTATTTAACAGTTTTTATACGTTGTAAATTTACGAATAAATGTAATTTATGACGCTATGTTTGCAAGGAAGCCAGCCACCATCACTACGGATTCGTAAAAGACATTTTGTTCATAGACACTAATTTAAAAAAGTTCAATTGTGTCTCTGGTTGGTCATTGCCCTTGTAATATGAAACAAAAACATGTTTTTTACCTCACTCATCGACTCATCCTGACAAAATGTTAATACAACATTGATGTAAAATGTTTCATTTAAACAATTACTGGACCCAGGGGTACAGCTAATACCTCCTTGATGTTCGTAAAAACTTGTAACATCCCTTAACCCGGATTAATATGACTGTTTCTTATAATTTCCTAGCTAAATTTAAAAACAATCAAAATTGTTGATGGTATTCAAATGTCACTGTCAAATTGACAGTTGCCACTGACATTGACATTTCAGTAGCAAAAAAGCTGTTGTGCCGTATCCGTGTGTTTGCTTTTACTTTTTTTATGTTTTTACAATTTTCTGAGTAGAAGACTGACCATTTTATCGTAAAAAATGTCTGGAGAGAAAAGACCAAGAACACCAGACGCCCTAGAGCCAGAAAAACAAGAAGAGGGTGATGACGCAGAAGGATGGATAGGACCAATGCCTTCCGAAGCTAATACAGAAAAGCCTAAGAAGAGAAAAGGTTATTTACTGTCTTATTGTTTACCATTAACATTATTTCGCCGCGTGTTACTACGTAAGTTAGTTGAGTTTGATTCCTTCATTAATGTGTATGTTATTTCAGTTCTTGAATTTGAATCGTTGTACATGGAAAATCTGCCACTTTCCGAGACATATGAACGAAGTTACATGCACAGGGATGTAGTGACACACGTAGTTGTCACAAAAACAGATTTTGTCATTACTGCAAGTCAGGATGGTCATTTGAAATTCTGGAAAAAGCAGGTAACTGCTTGTATACTTAATTTTAAGCTTGGCCCACCCGGAGTAGTATCTACTCAAATTATATAGCTGATAGTAGAGAGATGAGCCCTCTTAAAAGACCAGCAATTTACTTGTAGACATTTACATGTGAGAGTTCATGAATTAACTTAGTTGCTTTCCAACAGGTTTGTTTGCTTAATTATGTTTCCATACAAGCAATTTTTTTTACCAATCAACTTTTGTTGCAGGAGGAAGGCATAGAGTTCGTAAAACATTTTAGGTGTCACCTTGCACCAATAAGTCATATAGCAACAAACAGCACTGGTACCTTACTGTGTACAGCCTCTACAGAGAAAACTGTTAAAGTATTTGATGTTGTCAATTTTGGTAAGTATAAGCATAGTTTATTTAATTTGAATAGTTAACCTTTGTCTTAACCCAATGTTGCATCAATAGGAACTAACGTTATTGTAACCTTTCTTCTGTACTGTTTAACTAAAAACAGTTGTACAACATACTACTGTTATCTACTTTATATTAAATTTGTAATAACATTTGAATGTAAGCCCACACACACACCATAATAGATTCTGAACAGACATCTATATTAATATTATAAAGAGGAAACCTTTGTATTTTTGTATGTTTGTATTGAATAGGCTCAAAAATTACTGGACCGATTTTAAAATTTCTTTCACCAATACTTAGAGGGATTCTTCTGAATCTGTATAGGCTATATTTTATACCTGAAACTAGATAGGATTTGTCTTGGTAGTGAAAATTGAGGAGTAAGTCATTGAAAAAACTCCCGTATATTAATGATTCTCACGAACACTGCTTAAATGGTTAGAGATGTATAGTTGACTTCTATAGAAAAGTTGTAGAACTCAATAATGCCTACAAAAAAGTCTGCGATAGTATAAACCAAACAGTTACAGCCATTATAACCACTTTTCCATAGAATAGAAGTAATTAAAATTATTAACATATGTTTATTGATCGTAACATACAATCAAATACTAATCCTTATCCAAATAAAGTATTTATTGAGCAAGATTGTTTCAATAGGTATAATTAACTTTTTATTTTATTCCAATAAGACAATCCATTTAAAAGATATTACGAATTTGAAACTGTAATTAGTATTAAAATGAATGATGGCCACCACAATAATTTTTTTAGAGAGCTTAAAAATAAATGTCCACCCGTGTGAAGCCGGGGCGGGTCGCTAGTACATTATATTCCTCATACACAAACTCATTCATAATACCTTTTTAAGCTTTGTATTATATCTCTTAATTTAAGAGACTCCAGTTCTTTTCTTAAATTGTGTTTATGATGTTTTAATTGAGTATGTGTTCTGAAAAAGGAAAAAAAAAATTGTCAAAAAATTTCTGCATTAACTATAAAACAATATAGTAATTTTGTTTACATTTTTACCTTAAAATGTAATCTACACAACACACACACACACACACACACTTAACATGTAATCTAAACATAAGACGTCAATTGTTTTGCTTGGAACTTCTGTACATAGTCACAAAATACACTTTTGTTACCTTTTGACTTTGCCTGCATAAAATTAGGATATTTAATATCAATATTGATGTTTAATTCTACTAAAACAGTAAGAGATAAATAAAAGTTGCCCATTATCAAACCAGCTTTAACCCTATCTGTTACCAAACTTCATAAAAATAGTTTCTTTGTGATTTCAAACCAAATTTTTTTTTATGTTTTAGATATGATCAACATGATATCAATAGAGTTTGAACCTTATTGCACGGAATGGGTACATTCTGCTGGTGACCCTATATCAGCTTTGGCTGTGTAAGTGTGTTTCACTGTTTTCATCATTGAAGACAACAGTGGAAGAAGTGGATAACTTCAGATAGTTAGTAATATGCTTCTTCTACTTATGTCTTAAATTACTTGTTAGGGGATAACTCCAGAATTTTTCAAGTTTAATCATTCCATTGGTCTCAATTACTTTATGTTTTAAGTAGAAAATTGCTGAAGCTCTGTATTTATAATAGCTTTTTAATTTGTAGGTCAGAAAAAGGCACCAACAAAATTCACATATTTGATGGCACTCAAGCATCAGGTACGCCATTACACACCCTTGAGTTACACCACAAGGAAGTAGTGACCATCAAATATAACCCCGTTTTCGAGGCAGCAGTATCCGTAGACAAGGCCGGCATAGTCGAATACTGGACAGGACCAAAACACGAATATCAGTTTCCGCGAAACGTAAAATTCGAATCTAAACTTGATACGGACTTGTTTGAGTTTGTCAAGCACAAGACATACCCAACCGCGCTCGATTTCTCACCGGACGGCAAGAAAATGGCGTCGATAGCTTTGGATAGGCAGGTAAGGATATGTCTGGCCCCAAAGATACGTTTTCCGTTCTAATGCGTAATTCTGCATTCGGACACCCGAAACCGCATGAGTAAGTAGATAATATATTAGCTAGCTTGCACATTGACTTTTTCCCTGTACGGAACGAATTCGGCATTCAATATATTCCAGTTTTCAAATTAGAATTCGGAAACCTGTATTAGGTTTAGGTAAAACCATATTTTATACCAATTATTTTATAGACTTATAGATCCCTACAAAATTTCGTATACGGGAAAAACCGCAAAGGTCTAGATGGCGCTAGTCACGATGTTGGATAAATTCGTAAGTATAATAATACAACAAAACTAGATATTTACATCAAACTGAGTAACCTTAAAACGCGAAAAAACATTTTCCTGCATTTTTACAACATAAAAACACTCGGATATTAATAATTATGATTTTCTAAAACTCCTCTACTCCAAACTAATCCTTACAACCAGTTTTAAACATCAACTGGTAGATGGCGTCATTATAATTTACTTACATACATAACTACGCGAAATAATTATTTTCGTGCATCTTGTGCTGAAATAGCAAGTTATTTAATATGATTATTATATAAAAATATTAATAAATATTATTACAGAACCAAAAACTTAGATCTGCAAAATTTCAATAAATGCCATTCCGGGTAAAATTATTCACCCCATGTAGCAGAGTAATTTTAAGGTAATAATTTTTGTGTATCTGAGTTTGCAACGAGTTTTAACCGTAGATGGCACGTTACACACAAAATTTTTATTCGATATGGCACATTTAATATCCTTAGTGACATCTGTCGGTCAGATGTGAACTAAAAACTACGGACACGCTTTTTTTTTTTTTGATTTGCAATATTTGCATGGGATCCGCTACTCTAGGTATAATTCCTCTATGGTAAAAAGTATATTTGCTGCTGGTCCAATGTAATGACGATTCCATTGTTGCATAAATACATACTTTATGGATAGTCCTTAATCTAAGCCAGTACATACCCTATATCATGTACGCCACATTTCCTTAAAAAGTTTTGGTGTGATTGTCGAAAAACATTGAAACACTACAAACATTGGAACGCTACTCCGTTGCCCCAAAATTCGATTTTCGCACGGGTAGCCTTTTTCCGGTTTCGTAAGCTATCTCCAAATTTTAACAAGAATGGTCAAGTGGCTTAGGCGAAAAATCGTAACATACAAACAGAATAATAAAGACTATGATTTATTATTACAAGCATACTATTGTTATTGTTTTTCAGGTGCGAGTTTTTCACTACCAGTCGGGCAAACTGCACAAGGTCCTGGACGAGAGCCTCAAGCGGTTCACTGAACTGCACGCACACACACAGCAGCTGCCCAACATGGAGTTTGGACGACGGTTGGCATTTCTTTTTAAACGGGAACTGATTAAAAAAGTCTTCAGGCATTACTAGTGGACCACGCAGGCGTTGTCTTGCCAGATTAAGTTTGTGAATCTAAACCGTTCTCAAATCTCTCTAAATACACACAAAAATTTACATCAAAATGGTACCAGTCGTTTGGGAGGAGTTTAGTCATTGGCGTATCTAGACCCATTTTTTGAGGGGGGCTGAGCCCCTATTAACATACGCTTAGCAACTAGTATAACTACACTATCTGTGGCTTTGGCCAGTAACATAAAAAAATATTAAAAACTACATGACACCCGCGACTCCGTCGCGCTAAAATTCGTTTATCGCGCGGGAGCCATACATCTTGCCGCCATAAAAAGTATGCTGGGGTGTGCACGGCCCCCCCTCCCCACTTTATACGCCTATGAGCTTAGTGACAGATACATGCACACAAAAATTATAACTATCGCAAAAACTAGTGATAATTCTTGGCTTCTACGTTTTCAGTATGCACTTATAAAATACTAGCTGTTGCCCGCGACTCCGTCCTCGTGACAATTTATCCTGATTTTTTTGCTACAAACCTCACGAAGCCCGAGACCTTTCCAACGAATGCAAAACAGTGGAAATCGGTTCGTGCATTCTGGAGTTATATCGGAAGGAAAACCCGACTTATTTTTATATAATCGAAGAATAACCATTGGATTTCTTTTATCGTAGGGAATTTTATATATATACTAATAATATAAAGTTGAAGTTTGTTGGTTTGTTTAAATGCGCTAATCTCAGGAACTACTGACCGGAATCGAAAAAATATTTTTGTGTTAGTCCATTTATCGAGGAAGGGTATACAGGCTTATGAATCCTACGTTCACGTTACGACCAATAGGAGCCGAGAAGTATGAAAAAATGACGTAAAACGGGATGATATATAAATTTTAACGCGGACATAGTTGCGGGAAACAGCTAGTGAATAATAAATATTATTGAAGACATAAGTTTGAAAAGCGAATAACTAATATTTTAAGACCTTCAAGTAAACAATAATTTTTTTCTAATAAATCTTGTAATTTTGCGATTTTATTATTTAGCTTGTCTATCTGGCTGCACAATGACCCTAAATCATCCATTTAAGCAAAAATCGGGCAGTTCTTAAGATGTTAGTTATCCGCTTCTTCGACTTATGTCTTTATTTTGTAAATATTTCAGCATGGCAGCGGAACGCGAGCTGGAGAAGTCGGAGGCGGCGCAACTGGCGAACATTGTGTTCGACGCGAGCGGACACTTCGTGGCGTACGCGACTATGCTCGGCGTTAAGGTCGTCAACATCACCACCAACCGCTGCGTCGCGATGCTCGGCAAGCCGGAGAACCTGAGGCCGCTGCAGTTAGCGCTGTTCCAGGTATGAACTTATTGAAGTTAAACTTCTGGGAGGTTAGAAGTTTCCAAGGGTATTTTTTTTGAAATGAAATTACGGGGCGAGCACGCAGATGAGTCACCTGATTGAAAGCACCTGCCGTCAGTTCGTCAACCCGTCACCCATGAACACTTGTAACATCAGAAGCGTTGCAAGTGCGTTACCGGGCTTTTTAATGAAGGACTAGGCTACGAGAATAGAGAATGAGAAGAGTTGAACCTCCGATAAACTCACGCACGTGGACGTGGATGAAGCACAGTGTAACTCTGCTTCATGCCAGTTTTATGTGAAACGGGGTATTTTTCCGGTCGAGCCGGCCCATTCGTGCCGAAGCTTTCCCACGCCAAGATTTCAAATTCGTGTCATGAAAAAAAAGTGTCGAAGTAATACTATTTCACCACAAACTCAATCACAATAACTTTTGTAAACCAACCAAGTTTATAGACTTTTTTTATGATATTTAGAGGGCAAGTGAGCAGACGGGTTACCTGATGAAATGCAACCGCCGTCGCCCATGGACACTCGCGACATCCGAAGAGTCGCAAGTGCGTTGCCGGCCTTTATGAGGGAATAGGTGTAGGGGGATTAGGGAAGTTGGGCCACCGGTAAACTCACTCACTGAACGAAACACAGCACAACGCCGTTTCACGCCAGTTTTCTGTGGACTAACTCATCAACATTTATTTCTCACCTTTCAGGGCCGAACGAACCAGTCCAAAGTGGCTTCGACCCTCGAAATGGAGGGGTCAGAGAACCCCTCGCTTCTGTTGGTCAAAACCGACCCGACGTTGTTCTGTACCGCCTACCGCAAGAACCGCTTCTACATGTTCTCCCGTCGCAGCCCCGATGATGTGAAGAGTCCTGATGCTGACCGGGATATATTCAACGAGAAACCGTCCAAGGAGGATATTATATCCGCTACAGAGGGGCAAGGTATATACAAGGAACTAAAGTATTCAAAATCATTTTTTTTTTCAAATTCAAAATAAGTACTTTGAATTATTAATTCAAGATAAGTACACTTTCTGAACGTCGAGACTACGGTGCCTACCACCGGTTCGGGAAATAACCCGGCGAGAAGAACCGGCGTAAAAAACTCGCACGGGTCCACCTAAACGGGTTTTACCTAAAAGATGGAAAATAACAATATTATGTCTTAAAGCTAATTTAACAAACAATAATTGTTTTAAATACATAAGTAATTGTAAGTCAAAATAATGTGTACAAATTACAATGTATATGTATATAAAATAAAAGAAAAAACATAGTTACATAAGTTAAGGAGTAGTTTCTTCACTTAGTAGATAGTGTATTCACAGAATGATAGAAAAGAACATTAAGACGGTCAAATTGAGAAACCTCCTCCTTTTTTAAACTAACTGTTACTTGCGACGCGTAAAACTTTTTAAATTATCCCGTTTTTCACAATATTTTTTGACGACTACTCGAATTCTATTGGCAGTAGCATGATGTCATATACCCTATAACCTTCCTCAATAAATGAATCACCGCAAAGAGAATTCTTAAATTCCGGCTAGTAGTTCCAGAGATTAGCGCATTCGAACAATCAAAATCTTCATCAATTATATTATTAGTCTAGGTAAAGCATCTCAAAAATCTTCTATGTTCCTTAGTTTGTCGCTGGGATAAAATAATATTATATTACAAGAAAGATAAATAAAATAATTATTAACCTTATAGCAAGTTTATTAAAATTATTATTAAGAAAAATAGAAGAGGAAGAGAAAACAACGCGTAGAGTTTGAGAGAGAAAGGGGTCGTGAGGACGGACTAGCTCAATTTACCTTTCATTTTAAGAACTTAAGTCGACTAACCTTTTAACCTTTCCGTCCAGGTGTGTCCCGCACGTACGAGTCGGCGATCCTCCACACGTCGATGGGAGATATACACATACGGCTCTTCGGCGCCGACGTACCCCGAGCAGCCGAGAACTTCTGCGGACTCGCCCGAGCCGGGTACTACAACGGGCACGTGTTCCATCGCGTGATACGCGGGTTCATGATACAGGTACTGTAGTATGTTGTGAGCAGTGTAACGTGTTGATGAGAAATTGTGCGTATAATACAACGGGTACGTGTTCCATCGCGCGATACGCAGACTCATGATACAGGTATTGTAGTATGTGGTGAGCAGTGTAATGTGCTGATGAGAAATTGTGCGTATAATACAACGGGCACGTGTTCCATCGCGTGATACGCGGGCTCATGATACAGGTATTGTAGTATGTTGTGAGCAGTGTATCGCGATGATGAGCACTTTATCTTCGCTATGTTTGTTGCTGAACCTGTGGTACTAGTATGGGTAAGTTTGTCACTTTATGTCAGAACTCAGATCCAGCCTCGACCGATCACGACTGGAATTGTCATTCCGGCCAAATGACGTAGCTGCAGTGGCGTAACTACAAGGAGGCAAGCCGGCAAAATGCCACGGGCCTCGAACGGTATAGGTACGCCACTTCATAGCTGTCCAACAACTGGAAATTTATTAGTTTTTTTCTGGTACTATCATCGAAGTTAACACAGCTAGATTGCGGATCTAAGTTGGTAACGTTATGTCAGACCCAGTCGACAGATTACAACTTACATGGAATTTAAATATTCCAACTGGCCCTTTTTCAATTTCTATGATGGTACATGTTTTTTCCGAGATGATGGATAATTAAGATTTTCAATTAAAATGTGTATGACCCTACTCTAGTAGGTGCAGTCCTTTTTACTGATGGAAGATGAGGATGGGGATGACAAGAGCCCTAGAAATGATGGAATTATTATTATAATTGTGAGCCCTTGAATGTGAGTTATGTTCAAACCTTTATTCAATTACATTTCATCATCATCAACCCTTTACGTAATATACGAATATTACGAATGGGCCGGCTCGGGCGGAGTGATACCGCGGCCTCACAGAAAACTGGCGTGAAACGGCGTTTTGCTGTGTTTCGTTCAGTGAGTGAGTTTACCGGTGGCCAAACTTACCTAATCCCTTATCCCTATTCCCTCATAAAGGCCGGCAACGCACTTACGACTGTCTATGGGCGACGGCAGTTGCTTTCCATCGGGTAACCCGTCTACTCGCTTGCCTCCTAAATATCATAAAAATAATAACAAAAAACATAATTATCTCATTAGACTGGCGACCCCACTGGCACCGGCACTGGCGGCGCTAGTATCTGGGGGGGTGAGTTCGCCGACGAGTTCCGCGCCCACCTCAAACACGACCGCCCCTACACCGTCAGCATGGCCAACGCCGGACCTGACACCAACGGCAGCCAGTTCTTCATCACGCTCGCACCAACTGTAAGTTCCTGTTATTTACCTACATATTTCGATACATAACTATCAATCAATGAAAGTAAGCGAGTGTAGCGCAGCTTATGTTATTTGCAACCATTTTTTATTTGTGTGTCTGTATGTCCATCTTTTAAGCCCTATCAACTTCACTTTTGGCATAGTTTTATTGAAAGGATGGAGAGTAACAGAGGTTATTTTTAACCGACTTCCAAAAACGAGGATGTTATATGTTTGGCTGTGGATTTTTTTATTGGTTTTCAAAAACATCACGTTCCCAAAATATTCTTATTTTCACGCGATAACTAATTAGACGCGAGTGAACCCGCGAGGACAAGCATGTAATTTTTAAAAGGAAAATAAATACAACACTGATCTTGTTACAGCCCTGGTTGGACAACAAACACACGGTCTTCGGTCGCGTGGTACGCGGCATGGAGGTGGTACAGAATATCGGCAGCGTTAAAACCAATCCCAAGACTGACAAGCCCTATGATGACGTCAGAGTGATATCCGTTACTGTCAAGTGAAGTGCTACCGAGTGATATGTTGAGTGAACATTTGTGGGAACAAAGTTGAAGTGACTGAAGTGCTTTTTGAAGTGAATGAAACTCAGTTTGTAAATAAAAACCAATAATTTTGTAGTAAGCAGTAAATTTTAATAAATTAATGATCTGGATTTTTTAATCCATCGGATTGAATAGATTTAGCTGTTTATCAAATAAAAAAAAATTAAAAATTACTTTTGTAAATTAAAATACTGTCACAGATTTTTGTGTTTAATTCATTTTTTCCCTGGTAACTTGAAATTACTTAACCTATTTGGACAAATAAGGTGTCGTTGGAAGCCTCTCGATTGTACGCTGGTTATTGGCTATATGACGTCACATTAATTTGTTCTTTACTTTAAAAAAATATATATTTCCTGACGGTGTCGTGTGGGGTATCAAATGAAAGAGGTCATTTCAACATTTCAAATATGTAAACTATGTAATGTTCCTATGGATTTGCTTGCAATCACCTGCTAATTGCAAGAATTCATAAAATCTCTTCAATACAATATTGAATATTATGAAACAATGAATAATTATACCTAAGATTAAGAAATTTATCGGGATGAGGATAGCCCCAAAATAATTGCTATAAAAATAATGTTTAAAAAACAAAAACCCGACTAAAACACGTTCTAAAAAGTAAGAAACAAGAAAATATAGGATAGCCGAGGCCGTATATGCCCCTATATATGAAATAAAATTTCATTAATAACTATAGTAATTAATTAATCTGTTTAAATACCATTTTTTTTTGCTTATATTTTGATGATTCTAATTTGTACTTTTATTATTACTTTTGTTATTTAAATTTACCAATACTTTTTTCGGTGCTTTATTATTATTTTTTTTCGATTATACAAATAATCATCAATGCCTAGCTCCAACTTATTTTAATATGACTACTTCTGACTAGCATACGTCAAAAAATTAACAAATCAACAACTTTTGTTGAAAAGCCATGTTCCATTAATATATTCTCCAAAGAAAAGCTCTAAAAGTATTTAATTTATTGTTGCTAACACTAGCACACTAGCACACTAGCATGTTTGATTAAGTAGATAAGTAGGTAAATAAATTTTAAGTTATTAATTGCATGTAAACACAAAATTAACTACTTATCTACTTAATACGTCTAATCCAGACATTACGTGTTTACTGAATAAAAAAAACAGTTATGAAACTTGATAATAGATGTCGCTACAAGTAACATATGAAATTATTTTTGGAACAATTGATTACATAAAAATACGAATTTTCACCTTTTGCAAATATAATACGTAATTTAGTAAATAAGAACTTATATCTTAAATTAAACTTAAAGAGGTTAAAGGAAAATAATAATGCCTAGTGAATAAGACAGACTACTGCAAAATGCACACATAAATCTATGCAGTCTTCTCGGCAATAGGTGGCGCTTCTTATGGTAGGTAAATTATTCCCCACTAGATGTCACTTCTTAAGAATATTTTTAATTTAGTAAAATTTTTTAATTTTACTGTATAATAATATTCACATTTTTAATGCCCGATTTGTTCTTGAAATGTAAAATAGCTTTTCGAAGGTTATATATAATACACCCGTTTGTGTATGCGTGTGTATACATAACGTGAATAATGGACAGCCCCTTACATTTGTACTACATTGGCACTAGCTGCATGTCGTACAATTGATTAATGTTGATTAGTCGTTTAATTCGTTAGTCGTCGTCAAAAAACGTTTAGGATGACCTACAAACCGTCTAGTCTAGACAGCGTGTTTTAGCACTAGCGATGCTATAGGTCACGCGCGAGTCCTCCGTCAGCCCACGCTTTGTGTAAGCAAAAAAATTACAGCTACATAGTATTCGTAATAGAACAGTGAAAATTAATTAAAAACGCTTAATAGTAACTCAAATTATTTTATAAACAGTCTTATTATCACTTTAGACATCTTTAGAATAATATTTTGAAGTTCAACCCCTTAGCTTGATCCATACAATTATCCATATATTTTTTTATTTTATTACAATATCGTTATTTAGTATAATTTAATTAAAAATATATATTCGGGCCTGTTTCACCGCTTACTGATAAAGTTTCTGATAGGCTTTTATGATCCACAAACTTTATTGAAAAAAAAACTGTCAAAAAAGGTGTGGATGGACTATCCGACACTTATCTGTAAAGGGTGAAACGGGCCTTACAGTTTTTAAAAGTCCCTGTGGGTTATTCATATTGTTTTAAGGGCAGCTGAGTCTCAATTATTAACGAAAAGAAATTAAAAAATAATACTTTTTTATAATAACGTACATATAATTTACATATTGCATCATGTTATTTCCAAATGAAATTTAGATGTTTTAAAATTAATTTTAACAAAAACATGTTTTGGGCACTACAATCTTATTTTATTTATAAAATATCATTTTTTAACTTTGAACCGTGGCATAAAAATTTCCTACACCTACAAAACCTCACAGGATAATCATGGAGGACTCCAGCTTCATCATTTGAAAATATTGTGGTGTTTATTTGGCTGGTGCAGTGAAAATTGTAATCTGAACTGTAATCTGCCATCAAACCCAGTATCAGTGTACCGAACATTGTTACGCCAGATTATTTATTATACGGTGGGCGGTAATAAAGCGAAATAGTACGAAATGATCCAAAATATTCAACAATTGTTAAAACATCGGCCAAGTCATTAATTAAAAGTGAGGCCCGTATATTTAAGACTTTTGTAGCCTGTGCACTTTATTTTCCTTCTAGCTTAATCTGAGGTGCAAGTGAGACGTCCATATTTCTCCCTCTCTGTCTCACCCGTACATTTGCTCCCCCCGCACGCCGCCCGCATATATTTTCTTGCAGCGCGGCTACCCCGCCTCCGCCGCCGCTATAAAGCGCGTTCCCATTGTATTTGACTTTATTATACTATCATATTGTTACTTCTTTTATTACATTTAAAAAAATCTATTTGATCGTAAAGATCTTTTCAATTTGAAAATTTAATCACATTGCATAAAATGAAATGAGGTTTTTAAATGTTAAACTCAAAAAATTATAGAAAATAAAAAAATAAAGCCAACAGCTACCTACTTTGAAAAAGCTCTGAAAGTATAGACGTTCGTTAAAAAAATATTGTTTTGTAAAGAAAGGACAATATATTTTGTGAAAGAGGATTTAATTTTTAAATATTATTATAATAATACAATATGCTAAAATTATAACACAATAGAAAAAAGTACACTATTATGTTTTACTTAAATTATTTGCAACACAGTAAGCCTTTACAAAGGTTGTAAATTTTATTATGTTATCGCTTGAACAATGGAAACGAGCCAGCCGATTCTCGGTAATCGCACGAAGTCGTAAACAGCCCGCTGTGGCCTCGCGCGTCGTCCAATTGGCCAATAGCGAGCGAGTAAAACGAAATATCACGTCATATTCGACCAATGAGCACTCGGGAATATCACGACATTTCTAAAAATAGCTTATCTGAGTCATGACATAAAAGCACTGGTTGTTTCTTTCCAATGTTTAGAAACAAGTGGAACGTTGACGGTGGAGGACGTATGTTGAGAGAAGAGAAAAAGTTTTCTACGTGAAGTGAGTTCAGTGATACCGATTTATTCGGTGCTAACACATGGTTCGCCAGTCCGGCCACGGGATGGAGACTACTTTCTATGACGAACAGTACCCTCTAAGCGGTCCGGTGGATAATTTGAAGAGGACCCTGACATTGGACCTGGAATTCGGTAGAGGCGGTAAAAGGGCGAGAGGAGCTGCACCACCCCTTCTGTCCTCTCCAGACCTCCAACTACTCAAACTGGGATCTCCCGAGCTAGAAAAAATCATCATGCAAAACGGTTTGATCACAACGGCAACGCCTACACCTGGTGGGGCGGTTCTGTTCCCCGCCGTAGCGCCGACAGAGGAGCAAGAGATGTACGCGAGGCCATTCGTCGAGGCGCTGGACAAGTTACACCACAACGAGCCCGCGCCACTCGGAAGACGTGTTTACGTCGACTTGGATCGCCCGCTCGATCGATTCCCTGCCTCGGTCATCAAAGACGAACCTCAGACGGTGCCCAGCGCCGCCAGTTCCCCGCCGCTCTCCCCGATCGACATGGACACGCAGGAGAGAATAAAGTTAGAACGCAAGAGACAAAGAAACCGAGTAGCCGCGTCGAAGTGCAGACGGCGCAAATTGGAACGCATCTCAAAATTAGAAGAAAAAGTGAAATTGTTAAAAGGTGAAAACGCGGAGTTGGCGCAGATGGTGGTGAAGCTAAAAGACCACGTCTCCCGGCTGAAGCAGCAGGTGCTGGAGCATGCAAACGGTGGCTGCCACATCGACGCCCACTTTTGAGGGCTCAGCGCCGCCGCTCCCCAACATTCCATGCTAGTCGCGCCCGCTTGGACGCAGCATACAAAGCGTTTTGTGATCTTAATTTTACCGTGTATTATATAGTTAACAATTAGTGAATAAGTGAAGTTAAATAAGGATGTGTTGTCAGAGCCCAAGTGATTCCGGAACCTCCGCTTGAATGCACAAATTGATCCTACATTTGGTGAAGGATTTAATAGAGCTAGTCCGCAAGATAGTCTCTACGTCGTAAGTTGGAGTTGTAGTTTTCCTTGTATCAGTATTGCGTTCTCTCATTATATTATTGTAGAAACTAGAAAGGATAATCGTGCAACGTCATGCTGCAGACTGGACAGACTGAGGTTGACCGGTGTTGCCAATTCTCGAGCGGGTTTCCCGTTTCAACAATAATGCGCTCACACAAAGTTGTAGTTTTGAAGCCGAAGCTATTTTAAATACTCATTTACACATAATGTTACTTGGCAAATATCAACAGAGACCACTAATGTTTTCTAAAAAGGAAGTAAAATATTTTATAATATATGTAATATACAAGCGAGACAGAGAAGAAAAATACAATAGAGCTGGCAACGTCGCATTAACACGCAAGTCACGAGCGGATGTTCTGTTTAATTAAAATTCCGCCTGCGCCGCCCTCGCGGAATGGCGGCCATGTGTTCGGCTGTCGGACGTTCCGAATCACGTTTTTGTTGCACAAGGTTAACTTTTCATCGCTGAAAGGCGCTTTATGCCTGGTGAATTATGTTTTAAATGTAGCTTGTGTGATAGACTGATTAGACAGCATGTGAGATTGCCTTGAGCGAATGCGAGGGAGTGTTTCTCAATTTTTATTTGTCTGATTTGACCCGGTGCTCTTTTAAAGGTCTTGAAACGTGAGGCCGTCCGATTTAAGTGTTACGGATGAATGTTAAGGCAAATGTAGTTGACGGATGTTCAGCGAGATCGTATGCAAGATATATTTATTAGTGAGAATGATTTAATTAGTAGGATAAGGTAGCAATCTCGAGTGCCTACGCTTTGTAAACTAAAGCCTTGTAAAGTTTTTATTGTTTTTGTTACCATTAGATGAGCAGAACGAATAATATGACGATGCCGTTCTTTAAAAGCCTTAATGCAGAATTATGCATAATAAAATTGTATTATTGTCGATAACAAAAGGCATAAAGTCATTATTAATGTCGTATTGAGCAGTTGTTCTGTACCATTGTCTTCTGTAAGTTATAATATTAAGTAATATTAAACCATTAACGAGTTGAATTGTTATATAGACTTTATAAGGGAGCTTATTCCAGTTTGTAAATTGAAAGTTTAAACGGAAAGCGCCCCTTTTGTATTATTTTTTATACGAAAAATGATTCTTCAGAATGTTAACAATAATTTGTAAGTTTATAAAGATACAGTTATACTAAAATAATATATTTCTATGACTTTAACAAAGAATATTGTTTTATACTGAATACAAATGTATTATAAATCAAAAGAAAGAATAAATATAAATTATAAAGATTATTATACCATTTACTTCTTTGTTTTTCTTACAAGCACCTCCTTCATAGCTACAGGAAAATATAATAAAATAATTAAAAAAAAAACACAAGTATAAGCCAAGAATAAAAAAAATTGCCAATATATGGAACCTACAAATTTTCCACTATACAGGTTCACATTAAGAATTTAATGCACGATTTGCACTTTAAATGACCTTGGTACAAAAATAAGTATACCTGCTTTGAAAATTACAAAAACACAAAAGTAAATGGCATTCGACTATATCCTAGTTATATACAATTACATAATTACATGTTACAAAACTTGCGTAATTAAATATGTACTACAAAATAAAACTATAACTCAGGAAAAAAATACATAGACTTGGCTGTTGCGCTGCCGTGGCCTCAACCCTCAATGTGACACCATTTTTATTTAATAATTACTGTATAGTCACTTATAATAATATAAATTAGGTCACAAAAATTACATAATATAAAGTATACGATTTTTTACGAGATATCATCGGTATAGATTTAGCGAGTAGACGAGATTCAAGATAAACTTTTATTTGAAGGTCACGTGACGTCATATTAGCCGCCATGTTGTGGATCTGCCAAAATCCTTCGCAGCCGGACATCCGAGAGAGATGAATCAGATATTTGTTTACGGAACGAGAGGTCATGTCGTAATGTTGTGATATAGAGGATACATAGATGTTGCTAGCCCACTGTCTAGAATCTAGATGTTAGATGTACAATCAGAGAATTTGAAAAGATACAGATTGTGGGTCTAAGTAATTTGGTCGGGTTATGTCAACTCAGCCGACAGATCACGACTTACGTAGAATTTACATATTCCGACCAAATGACGTAGGTCCATCTACTTGATCTCTTTCAATTTCCCACAGCCTCCATAATGTCTTGTTTACACGTATTATGTAGATAAGCAGGTAACTAAATTTTAACTTAACTTTAAGTTATTAACTGCACGTAAACACAAAATTTAGTAGCGAGTGGCAAGATAAAAGTCACTTAAAATTTAGTTAAAATGTCGTTACTTATCTACTTAATACGTGTAAACCAGACATAAGAGCAGTCCTCGTCGTAATCGAGAAAATACTCTGTTCGCCATCGTCTGTGATCGCTTTTTATCAGCTCACAAGCCATAGAGCCACTTGACGGATCGACGTAATATGGTCGGAAGGTGTCAGAGTTTGACAGAACGTGACCAAAATACTTAGATCCACGATCTGTATCTGTTTCAATATCCCTGATTGTACATATTACGAATGATTGTGTGGATGCTTGCAGTATGCACGATAATCATCACCATCATGGAGCTGGTAGAGGTTGCGTGCCTCCATTTAAAATCATAAAAGACATTGCGTATTAACTGATAAGCCAAGAAAGCACAACAAGGTATATAATGTCAAATTGAGCAAAAACCTTTTTGGGAGTCGGTTTTTAACCGACCGCGTGGCCAAATGAAGAAGGAACTTTTTGCATGGAGACTACAAAAATACTGCGTACGACACCCTTACGAATTTGTTTCGCTAATCATTCGCAACATACCTGCAAAAGTTGCTAGTCCGCTACTCAGCAGTAAGTGGTTTACAAATTATTCTACAATTCTAAACAAACTGATCAAAATAAACACACATTCTACTCGTATTTCCCTTGCTGTAGAAACTGTTGGTAACAGTCATTACTCGTGTGTTGATAAACAAGCTTAGAGATATTAAAACAATCAACTTCTACACGAATAGGTTGACTCGAACGAAATCGTAATCTGAAAGACTTCCTCCATGCATATTGGCCCAGGACTCAGTAACCAGCGTCAAACTTGGGTCATTTTATAAGAACTGAAAGTTTTTCTGAACAAGCGTAATAAATTAATAACGTTTTTTCCCTCACTACCAGGTACCAAATGCCAATATGATGTAAAGAATAAAGATATATAATGACTCTGAGAGTTGAGACCGTATCAGCCAAGATATTGTCAGCGAGTAGGAGACTGAGAGCGGTCTACGATATAATAGGCCTAAAACTACAAATTAGTTTTTATCGTCATCACAAGGAAGTTTTCTACACGCTGTCCAACTTTATGGTGGTATCTAGGAAAGGGGTAGAGGTTTTCAAATTGGATGATATTCTGACCAATATTTTAAAACTAATTACGTGGTTACAGACAGACACTACTTTTTTCAGTTTCAGACGGGTCGTAGGTAGACCACAAAGCGCAAAAATGGCCTCCCATAACCTTGAATCTTTCTCTTGAAGTTGCAGATCCAAAAACGAGTTTTTATTAGGTCTACGTTTGCTACAATCGGTTAGATCTTCCTCTTTTAAAATCAAATACGGGGCAGGTGATAAAAAGCTACTGCACGTACTCTCACCACTCACACTTTACATCACCAGAAGAGTTGCGAGTGCGTTGCTGGCCTTTTATCAGGGAATACGCACTCTTCAGAGATTATGGTTCTTGGAGGCTGTGAAGCACAAAGAATATGGAAAAACAATCACAGCTAATACATTTTTTAAGACCATTTTCTTAATGCTATGTATCCTTTTCTTGCGTAACGTTTCAAAATTTACCACCTAAACGGGCCTCAGGCCTGTTTCTGTGTATTGATACAGAAAATAATATAGTTCGTCGAACAGGCTAGCTATAATTGTGACAGTAAGTTTTTTTTGTTGGCCCCAATCCAACTGTGTGCGGTCTCTACGATGACTCATAGAGGTGTAAAAAATTTTGTATGTGTGTGGCGTACTTTTGTTACCTTTCCGAAGTGTCTTTATGCAGTGCCGATTTCGCTGAAAATCGTAATGAATATTTTTTTTATTTATAACACGTCTGGGCAATACCGTTGGAGAGTTTTCTCGGAAGATCCAAAAGCGCATTGCGATATTAATGGCTTGGTATACGACCTTTCCGGTATGGTCGATTAATATTTTTGGCAGAGATTAAGTTAGGGCTTATTTATTGACCAGAATTCCAGCAGAGTCATTTAGCTGAGTGAAAAAGATTAGTAAGTGTGATTAGACTTTGGGTGGAAATTGTTATATATTTGTGTATATGTTAAATATTACGGATATACAATATTTGCAGATAGATACAAAATCTAAAAATTATTAGGCCTAAATGGTTTTTAAATACTTACTCATTATCTTATCTTTTTTAAAGTTACGATTAACAGTGTCTACTGCAATTACTTACAAATAAAAAAATTAAAGATTTAAACACAAATTATTGCCTAGCTAAAACAATAATATACATAAATTACCCTATAATTTCATGGAAAGTTCTTGCATCCTACTTAAAAAGAACGCCAGCTGACTGTTGACCGAGGAACTGCCGCTATTTACAACATAATTTATTTGGCTTGTGACAGTTCAAAGACTCGAGAGATTCCAAGTAATCATAAAATTTATTTTATCTACTTTGTCTATTTATCACGTGTTCAGTCGTTATTTCCAATTTAATGTCCCACCCTAAGACCCGGTTTACATTTAATTAAGAACAGTAGCGAGTTAACAAAACGGTTTAGCTAAAAATTAAGTAGTAAGTATTGAGTGACGTTCAAAGGTAGGCGAGTTAAGTAATCATAAGGTGCTGGCTCGATACGTCTACACGCTGGCGAGTTGAGTTGGCGGGATGCGGGAGACGCGAGAGGGGTAGCACTTCGCACTTAACTCGCCAAAAAATAGGATCGCGTTCTATTTAAGCCAACTTAATTGACGACTTACAACTTAACTCGATTTTACCGTTCAAACGACATAAATAACTAAACTCGCCGACCACGCAAGTTAACTCGCAATTTAACTAAATTAAGTGTAAATCGGCCCTAAGAGACATAAGAGCACATATCGCTAAATGGTTATGGTAAGAAATAATATTCTAAAATAGGTGAACTGTACTTACTGCTAACGTAACCTGTAAAATTCCATTTTTTGTTTTTGTATATCGAATATCATAAAAGCTTAAGCTGTCAATCTCTGTTGTCTATAGGTTACACAAATTCGAAATTCGATTGGCATTCTTCCAATTTTGCGCGTGCCGGTTTGGTGCAACAAAATAAATGAATGTAAAGTAAACGTAGAGTTGTTACTATGTAAAATGTCCTTCACCGTTAAATATTACCTGTATTTATAATTTTGTCTCCACAAACAAAAGACACCTACTTAATTGATTCTAGAAACAATGGAATTAGGCAGGTTTTCGAAAAAGCCAGGCATAAGGTTCGGTAAATTTGTAATTAGTAAATTATATTTTGTAATGGTAATTACTTCGGTTACATTGTTTGCCATTTAAAAGCTTCGTAATTATAGTAATGGGGGTTCTACACGGCGGGAACAAATAACACGCAAAGGTGCAATTTGATGCAATCCAAATTGCACCCACAGTTCATGGCGGACGATTGAAAATAGCTATACTCGATGGACACCATTTCCAACATTAAAATCTAAGATGCACCCTCAATTTAATCTAACGCCATGAACTAAGGGAGCAAATTGGAGTGCATCTAGGTCGTGTTTGACATCAAGGTTTGTCAAACACGACCATTTACGACATTAATATCTATAAAATGCACCTTCAGCTCATGGCGTAATATTGAAAATGCATTGCATCATCCTTGCCCTCGCCGTGTAGAACGCCCTTTATTTTGAACATCTACATTTTACATAGCAATAAATTATTTGTTTTTACAAAAAAAGTGAATGAATGTTTTTATATTATTATGAACTAGCTGTTACCGACACTCCGCGTGAAACTTTATTAATTACCCCTCTTTTACATCTTTTTTTATTACTGCTCGGCCCCTATTGGTCGTAGCGTGATGTTTTCTAGCCTTCCTCGATAAATGGACTAAACAACACAAAAATATTTTTCAATTCCGGCCAGTATTTCCTGAGATTAGCGCAATTCAAACTTTAAACAAACAAAGAAAAAACAAACAGACTCTTCAGCTTTATATTATTATTAGTATAGATTATGAAAATCAACATATCGTCGTTGAAGTTCTAACGCCACGTAAGTCAAAAGTAGCAACTTTTCAGGAGAACAAAATAATTGATTGAATTTTGTATAGATCACCATACTAATAGTTTTTAAAATTAAAAAATTGTACAAGCTTTCGTTAGCTGACACGTGTTCCTGATAAACTTAAGCGATGCGTTTTCCGATTTTCTTTCTACTTTCGGGACAGCAATACACACAAATAACACTAAAGAAATCACAATTATTATCACTTAACATTATAATTGTTAAAAAATTAAATTAAAATTGCTCGAGGTTAAGGCTGCTGAGGTATCAAGGATTTTCCTGTTTTAGAATTTGTAGTGTTCTGTAATATGTTCGTTTTCTTAACGTTACTGTATACAACACGGTCACATTAAATAGACAGTTGACCGTGATGAAGAAATGTAAAAAAACATAACAAAATGTCCAAGAACAGAAACAAAAAACTAGCCAATGGTTACTCTGTATTGGTATCTATATTTTAGCTAGTTTCCTGTTGCTGTTTTTTGGACATTTTCTTATTTTTTTTTACATTTCTTTATCATGGTCAACTGTCTAGTTAGTGTGGTCACATTAACTAGTCACAGTTGACCTTGATAAAGAAATGTAAAAAAAATACACACAAAACACGGTCGTGTTGTATGTTCGTATTATACTTTTTAAGGGCCACCTCGGCTGTAAGCTAGAGTGGAATTCGACGCGAATATCGCCTATTCTTTTCTTTTTTCGAAAATAAGGGGCTAAAAGACAGACAACACATGACAAGTGAGAGTTTTGATCATACATACTGTGCGGTGCAGTATCATTTTCATTAACATCTACTAATTAAGTGTGGAATACACTATACACATAAACAAATTAAGTGTGGAATTTTTCTCCAAAATGTCTGCTTTTACATTTTGTGCATCGAGTAATCCATATGCTCATGCCTACGTCGCCTGACAGATAAAAGTCGTGACCTACATTACACATAAAAAAAGTAAGGACGAAAATCTTTGCGCGCCTTGTTTACTTAAAAAGGCGGGCTCAAATCCGCTTTCACAATTTCACAATACACCACGGAAGCCGCTCCTGCGTCTGCGACACACTTTCAATTGTTAGTGCCTTATGCTCCCCTGGTACTTGTTTAACTTGCGTCACTGATAAGCACTTGTAAATCTACCAGGAAGTCGACGGCTTGATGTAGAAATAGAGTTTAGTGTAAGTGCATAATAAATCTGTGACAAAGTCGGATCGAAAATAGTTTCGGAGAAAAATGGCTGTGACGACAGACGGACAGACGTTCGCCTAAATTATGTAACATTGATAAACTATTTAACTTCATTCCTTAGTTCTTGCAATTTATTATCTGTAATATCAATGCTTGCGCAGATGTTTAAAACAATGCACCTTAAAATTTAATTTAGACAACGAAAGTTAATATAATAACTCCCTGAAAACCCAGACAGATTTTGATGAGCCCCATTCGTTTTGACTTGTACCCTCTCCTAAACACAATATAAATTTCCTTAGAACATAAATCTTAATAATTGTTCTAGTTTATTATTATAAACCAAATAGGTCGTTCTATTTCAGGAAAATGATTATGAGTGCCGCTGTTGGTTTGCTTATCACTAGGATAAACACTGTTTTCCAGTTTTACTCACAGCTTAAATAAGCTGTCATCAAGGAAACATTGGCTGTAATTTTAGGGCAGACATTTTATATTATTGAACAATTTATCAGCTTCTCCTCAAAGTGGGAAACATACAGTAAATAACTACATGCAGGAAAGTAGTGTTGTGTTTCCTCAATATGAGTGAGGCTAGGTTCGCCGATAACTCAATATAAGACAGATCACGTTAGACTCTAGCCTTATCTAACCATCTCCTTACTATGAGAAAGATTATGTTTACCGCTAACCTCACCTTACTCATATTAAGGAGACAGATAGGTAAGTTTAGGAGACAGTTAGGTAAGGTTAGCGGGTAAGCTATTCTCACTCATATTTAGGAGACACATAGGTTAGGTTAGGTTATCGGCTAACCTAACCTCACCGTCTTCCAAATATGAGTGAGGCTAGCTTAGCCACTAACCTAACCTATGAGGGTCTCCTAAATATGAGTGATATCCGCTAACCTAAATATCTCTTCAATGTGAGTGAGGTTATGTTAGCCACTCGCCTAACCTAACCTAAGGGTCTTCAAAATATGCGTGAGTGTTTTAATAACATTGTCTACAAATTTGCTCTTAGAGAGTTAATTTATGAGAATATTCGTATTTTTACGCGAATTTTCATAATACTATATGACAATTTATAACATTAACGATCTGTTGATGATAATAACAAACACACCTGAAAATTAAACAAATGGCTACAACATTTGTCATATAACTAACGATTTATCAACTTTAATTAAATATTCGTAAAATTAATTAGGAGTTATTAATATTCTCTAGCGTGAAAATATGGCGTTTTCAATTTAAAGTTTTTATTTTCGAGAACTTTCTGCCCGCACGCCAGCGGTTTTTGAGGTAAATTTGCCTCGCTTGTTTTTAATATAAACTGTATGGAATTATTCTAAAATAAATCTATACTTACTTATACACAATTAAAAATATAATTAAATTGTATTTGTCCTTTATTATTTTCTTTTAGTCTTGTTGTTAACACTATAAAAATGCTAGAAAATTCTGTTAACACAAAAAATTAACATAAAATTAACAAATTATTTCTCCTGTTTTGTAGTAGTTCCGGGGGCTTGTGAGCAACCTAAAAATTGACTTATATCAAAATACATATTCTACTTTTGACTACCTCTGTGGCGCAGTAGTTGAGTGCTTTGGTAGCTCACGCCGGGGGTCGCGGGTTTGAATTCTATTTCCGTTGTCCTCTGTCTGTAACACAAGTCCTTCGGGTACTTAGCACGGGGCCAGATTGACGTGGTATGAAGCGTCCATAGATATTATTATGTTTTTTGTACCACGATAATTACACACGAAATATTCTATTGTTTATGGTTGACGTCTATTTTTTTTATAAAATTTAATGGTCCGGTAACGAGACCTTCATGTCAAATTGAAGTCTTTGATTAGATTATAGCTCCTCACTAAGACTTAATATTTTAAATACGAATCGAATTTCGACCACATAACGACTTCTAGTGTAAATTAATCACTTGTATTTGTTTTATTTATTGACAAAATAAAAACGAATGAAGTTAAATAATAAGTTATACTTGCGATGATGACTGAAGAAAAACATTGAAAATGTTTGCGTGACATCGGAGTAAACGTTAAAAAAAATGTTATTACTTTCTGAAAGATAAATATTGAACAAAAATGTTTGTTAGCATAATTGAAATAGGATTTCAATTATGCTAACAAACATTTTTAATAACTACTAATTAGTGATTATATTAATAATTACTAATTAGTGAAATAACAACGTAGTGTTACGGTGATGGGTGTAGTATATCATTTTTATTTCCCATTTTGTCATTGGCTGCATTCATTAATGTTAAAAGCAGACCATAGAGAATTAAAAAAAAATGTTTTTTTTTAATTCCTATGTTCTGATACATGCATGCTCAAACTTTTTGTAACGTTCCATTGTTTTTTTTCTTTATAAAAAATATAATTTAAGACGCGTTGGTCAGAGGTTAAGGCTCAATTATCTGATGGCATGGCAAAGGCATCGCCAAGTCGAGCGAGAAGCAAACACTGCCGAACCATCTTTACAGGAACCATTTTGCCAATTCCAGAAAGCTGAAATTTTCGCAATCTTGTAAGCTCACAACACATACTTGAAATCTGAAATTTCAAGTCTGTAGGTCATTTAGTTCTGAAGTAAAACGATAGTAAAGTTTCGCATTTTCGATACTCACTCACTTATATCATAAAAATAGAACCACTGCTTCCCATGAACTCGGAGAGCTGAAATTTGGTACAGAGAGTACGAGGGTTCAATGGTCACATGAAGGGAAAACTATAAAAACTAGGACCGTCAAAAATATTGTTTCGAATTTAATTTTTTTTATTTTTTGTTATATGTGGTTGTGCTCTTTTTTTCTGTCTTACCTCCGTTGTGTTATGTGTGTTTTATATTATTGAAGTGTATTGTGATTTTTTTTGTCGAATAAATGTTTATTTATTACATTATGTGTCGAAATCATCGGAAAAAGAAGACGCAGGAAAGTAAAGCCGATGGATTCACATTAAAGCCTATTGTAAACAACTAATCCACGACCTATATTATTATATACTCTCTACATGAAGCGGTTACAATGTGAGTCATCCATGTCCGAAAATTATCAGTTTTTTGGCACTGATAAATTAACCGCCAACTAACTGACGCTCGCACTAAAACAGTACGCACCAATATCTGTATCTGTATGTACGTTCTCCGATACTGCCGACCAATCAGAGCGCAATGCTTTGGGTAGATTTTTTTTTCAAACAAAACTAATAACATGGTCGATGGGTGGAATAATCTTTATTGTAGTAATTAAATTAGTTTGCCCAGTGCCAGTACCATTTTCTAAAATCTAGTAATAACTAAAGTAGGTAATAACTATTCAAACATTATTATGTTAATGTTAATTATAGTAGATTATCAATTTTGTAAAAGATTTTCTTTATACAGCTGCGTCTTATCGCGCGGTCTTTGTTTTGAGACAAAGAAAAACGTGCTATTGCGTTGTGTGCGTGTGTTCTATAAACACGTGTGTTTGTGTGTGTAGCCTACCTGATTAGGTTGTTAGGTTTTGGACAAAGAAATGTGAACAACGGGGAAGTTCAATGCCGTTAAGTGAGGATGGTTTTGCCAAAAAACCACGGACTTTGTAATGCAGTTGGATAACCTTTGTGACCTTGCCCTATATAGAGCGTTTTTGTCTCTCCATATAGGACTAGGTAGTATTAAAACGTTGCATAAGGTAATGCAGTAGTTTGGTAGTCAAATTAAAGTTTGAATACTTCAATAAAAAATTACTTATTTGATATATACGGAATGTGCTACAAAGTGACACCGCAGAATTCCCTGTAAAAGTAGCATCGCTGGAAGCGTAAACTTGCATTTTTTTTACTTTCAGTGCCGCTAACTGTACTGTTAACATTAAGGTTATAATCATTAGTTTTTGTTAAAACTAACACGTAAAGTTACTTTGTGAATCAGTACTTATATATTAAGGATTTAAAACCAACACTTAACTAAAAACCATTTCACTTGAAGTTTGCCAGAACCAATCTCGGTCACTATATATTCTGTAAAAAACATGCCAAGTCTCGATTGAGCTGTTTCTATCTCTCTAAAAAGTAATGAAATCTACACAAAGGCGTGCACAGTCAAAGCTTGCTTACTGCCATTTGTTTATTATTAAAATTAATGTTATATGACTAGCCTTTGACCATTCATAATTCGTTAGTGTGTTTACAATATTAAATGCCTACCAATAATCAAGTTCTATTAAAACTGTTCTAACTTCTAAATAACATTATTATCTAGCGGATGTATCATTACCATTTAAATATTATTCATTACTAAATAACCCTAAAAGGCAATGAAATTTAACATTAGGTAGAAAAATTGTTTTTCTGCAAAAGTAACATCGAAATATTTGCCTTACTTTGTAATGACAATTTAATTATGTATTGGAAGCAAATCGAATTCTTGGTTATTATTAAATTAGTACTATTCCATTTTCCTTAAGGAAGGCAAGAACAGGGAGATATTAAATTAAAGTTGTTCATTGCCCTGTGACTTGGCAGCCAAGAGGAAGGCAACCAAAAATTGCGCAAAAAAATATTAATATAAAAATATTAACACCTTAGAATTTAGATACTCTTTGGTCTTCACTTTCACATTTTCGAAGTTTGAAAACTTTCATAGTATCTAGACAATTCAAGTTTCCAATATGGAGCTGATATGAATATGTTTCTTTTCCCCACTAATCGACATAATTTTTTCCTAATCTCCAAGCGACGCTTCCAAAATGAAACATTAGTACTGAATGTATTTCAAATGAGGTATTCATTCGAACGAATTACTCAAGTGAACTAATATTACCGTAACACGATTGACGTGGTGTTAAATCATAAAGACATTTATGAATGCTACAATTATCACCCCCATGGCTTAAAGACGCCATAACGATAAAAATAAAACCCACGTTCCAAAATAAAAGCCAGTATTATGCTCTCTCCAATCCAATCTAAGCGGTAGCGGTCATTGACCCTCTGTCAAAAAAGTCATTTATACACAAACCGTGATTGTTAACAACAAAGCGACAACACAAGATTTTGTTGTCGATCGCAGTTTGTATAGAAATGACAATTTTTTTGACAGAGAGGGTCAATGACATCTACCGCTTACATGTATCACCAACGTGATATCTCTCCCTCTCGAGTGTAGTCGTAATTATTATACTATATTGATATCGACTTATATATCTACTGCCTAATATAATGGTTTGCCTGGAAGCAACCGTTGAAAGCGGTAAGGCCACCCATTTGCTTAACATTGTGCAGATTTTTCTATAATTTATGTTTTTTTATAAACAAATACAGAATTTATAAATAAATATAAATATGCGTACGTCGAGAGCCAAATTTCTCTTTGGACACTAGCATCGAGAGAAAAGTAGAATCATAATATCAAAATCTCGACATAACTCGATAAAAGTGTGTTATTATGTAAGAGTTCGTAGTCAAAAATAAGCAATAATTATCTTTAATTTAGTCGACAAGCACGAGAAAAAAAGTATGTTATGGTCAATAGTTGAAGAGATAAAGCGATAAACATCGAGAAAACGTGTAGACAGAATTTTCTCGATACCATATCTTAGCTGGGATGGTATGGTATACATCTGGCTATTCTACTGGGTAACATTTCAGAACATACCTAAAGTAATAAAGGCCTGGAGTTTGGGAGTCAATGACACAAGCCAAACGTTCGGTAAAGAATGGCTGCGATCGTTCATTGTCATGACCATAAGGACATGTTTATGCGAAGAACATTCTAGAATATTTTTTAGTTTAAAACTTCAACATAAAAAGTACAGGTGCTTTTTCTGTAAAAAAGGGAGGTTTGCCAAAATGCCAAAAAAAATGCCAAAGGTTATGACTTAAAAGCCATAAAGGCTTTGGCAAATTCATATTGGCATGTTCTTTTGTTTTTTATTCACTGTCCTCCCCAACGCAGTATGGACACAGGGAAGACTAACCGTACATAGGTTTTAGAGCAAGACCTTTTGGCGTATGTAGACCCATTTTTCGGGGGGGCCTGAGAACCTTTTAACGTAAGGCTTTGGCCATAACCATAAAAAATATTAAAAACTACATGACACCCGCAATTCCGTTGCGCCGGCAATAGTATTAACCAGATCATTCTGGGATGGGCACCAGATCATTTTGTGGTTGGCACGGCCAACCCACCCTTATACGCCACAATGGTGAGGCCACAAAACTTTATTAAGAGAACTCAATTCTATTCAAGTGCCACACGCACTTGGCACATCACATCATTGGTGTTTTCCAAGTAAAATACTTTCTAAAATATTATCAGCTGATATAATTCCTTATCTTATCGTACTGAAAGTACCTGTTGTGTGCAACGTATGAATTGTAGGCATTAAAGAAGATAATTTAGTTATTGTTTTCTTTTAGGTAGGTATATTTTACAATTTTTTAGGCTAATCTATAGATACTAGAGGTCGCCCTATGGTCGAAATTCGACCATAAATATTGAAATTCGTCCTAGTAGAGGAGCTATAAAAAAACTATAATCTCTTCATCATCAATTCAATCACAGACTTCAATTTGGCACAGAGGTCTCGTTACCAGGCCATTAAATTTTAATTAAAAAAAAATTGACTTCAACCATAAACAAAAGAGTATTTCGTGTATGATTATCGTGTCATGTCAAAATATTAAAGAGTGCGTATTGTAGTGTGCGTAGCGTTTTATTTATTAAATATATTCAAGATTAAAGCATAATATTTTAAAATAATATTGCTATTCCTCGCTCCTCCTTCACACCAACTATAACTAGGAGAAATTTCATGCTTTTACATCTACGCGTCTTTCGTAAAAAGGGGTACAAAGTTTTCCGCTCACGTATTATTATATAGATCCATCCAGATAGATTAATATAAGCCGTCACACTATCACACCAGACTAATTATTACACTAATATTATAAACTAGATGATGCCCGCAACTCGGTTGCGCTAAAACTCGTTGATCGCGGAGGAACCGTACATATTTCCGGGATAAAAAGTATCGTATATCCTTCCCCTGGACCTTAGACGTAATTCAGTGAAATCGGTTGAACGGTTTGAGCGAAAAAAGTAACAGACAGACAGAATTACAAACACACTTTTGCTTTTATGATATAAGTATGTATAACGGCAGAAATGGAAAGAGAGCCAGTTGACGGACCTACGTCATTTGGTCGAAATTTGTCAATTCAATGTGATTCGCAATCTGTCGGCTGAGTTTGACACAACCCGACCAAATCACTAAGATCCACGATCTGTATCTGTTTTAACTTCTCTGATTGTACCACGGACTATGGAAGTATGGATGTGAAATTTTGTTTGTTTGTCCGTAATCCAGCTGTCAATAATGAAAACACGGATTTGATGTAATTCGGCATTTAATATTATAGCACTCAACTTACACAAAGCGGCTAAAATTCTGGGCAAATTGTATGCTTGCCCCTCAGCTTGCCTGTCATGTACATGTCATAGTATGGAACATATGACAAACAACATACCCATTCTCCTACGCGCGGTCGGCGCGGTCGTTAAACTCCCAAATGTGAGTTAATTTAAGCGTCAAGCCATTGTCAGTTACCCAGAATAATTAACTCATTTATATATACAGGCTGTAACAGCGATAAGTACCTAATAATACTTTTTAGGGAGTGTATAATTGGCAATGCTTAGATGGAAAATAATTGTAATTTTTATGGACAAACGTAACTTAGTAATCTTGGTAAGCAATACAAATATATTTTTTCGCTTTCGGCGCTGCTGATTTCAGATTAAACTTTTATAAGGAACACCTACACACCCTAAAATATTATCACTGCTCACTTTATGAACTCTGTATAAAACTTAGGGATTGTGTCTAATGCCCGAGATATAAGAGGCCAGTTTCTTAAGCCAGGACAATAAGTATCAGTGAGCTGTCCAGCGAGTATTTCCAGCTTTGTGATTATAATAAATATAGATAAAACTAGATTTATTTCTAAGCGAGTAATCTGAGTAAATTCGTTGATAAGCCAGTGTCAGCTAGCCAGGACACTTCAAAAGAGAACTATCTTGCTACCTGGCTTGAAAAACTAGGGATTTTTTGATTCCCGGGCTATACACTATCCTAGGCCATATCTACAGGTTGTAACAAAAGTAAGTGACAATACTTTGGTAAGTAGCAGCGCTGAAAGCGGAATTTTTTTTTTGTGATTTGTATAGGGAAACTTTGATCGCTTGCGGGCGAATCACAAAAATTGTTGTTCGCTTTTCGTGCCGTACTTTCACAGTAAGCTCCATATAAGGGTCAGATACAAGCCCTAAAGTATTGTCTCTCACTTTTGTAACCCCCTGTATATACATCTATGTATACATATATTAAAACAGTAAAATTGGAGTGTCTGCACATTACATACTTTTACAAAATATTCAAATGTGGGGGGTCTTCGCACCGAACTCTTCTTCTTCGAACAGTAATAGAACACGTATCGACAAAAAAAATTTAAACCGACTTCCAAAGGAAAAAACTAAAATAGTACAAAACAAACTAAAAAGTATTAAATAAAATT
>JAOTAV010000008.1:229055-247585 GCA_026546445.1 Cyclargus thomasi
AGTGAAATCCGTCCAGTCTTACACGCGTGATGCCGTGACCAAGGAAAATTGGTTTCATTTTTATATATATAGATTTACTAATATAAAAGAACAACATTTGAATGAGTTTACAATTTTTTAATATATATATTTTTAACACTTACAATGTCACAAAAACTGGATTGTCACCATTTGTCACAATAATATGGAAGGATGTCAGTTAAAATATAAAATGTAAAAATACTACATGTCATCAGCTTTATATCAAATATACTTCTATGTCAAATACCTAACATTAATAATTAATTTATGTAAATAATATTCAATGTCCAAAATTAAAATAATCATGTCAAAGTAAATACAATTTTCATACATCTAAGATTATAAATATTATATTAATTAATACTATCATGGAAACCATTATCACAAATATTCATTGATATAGTAGAAGCATTTATTAATCAGCCAATTGTAAAGTTTTTCCTTAAAAATTGTAAGAGGAAGTTCCTTAATATCTTTGGGCAATTTGTTATATATTTTAACAGACATGTCATAGCACCCTTTGCCAGCAAAAGTTGTTTTTATCGGTAAGATTAATTGGTCGGGGTATCTTGTATTCCTCTGAATTTCTTGACTTTTTTTGTGTAAAATTTAGACATAAATCTTTTTACAAATATGCTCATTTCATAAATGTATACGGGCTTATTGAGAAAAATCGGCTTAAAATGGCCCAAAAATTTATGAAACGTGAATGAACTCCTTTAGCAAAGAAATACTAAAACAACTTCACATCCATCCAAAAAAACGAGAGCTAACTTTTAATTTTTTATATTAGCCAAACTGTTATAGCTTAGATTTATATAGTAAGGTTTTTATGAAACTCGGTTTTGTTTTATGATGTGAATTATTTTTTCATATTTCATTTATTTATTTTCAAAATAGGTAGTTTTCATTTTTGCAGACAATCGCCAACGCTACAGACAACACCATCCAACTGAAATGAGTTGGCAACAAGTTGGCAATGTCATTTACCAGATGGCAACACCAATTGTCTATGGACTAGTTTCAATTTGACGGCTGGCAGGTACATCCGGCCTCCGAAATTCGGGTCCTTTTTCACGCGTACGCCATCACTGGCGTATGGTAGTAACTTTATTGAAAGAAAAATCTAAAACCATCCAATATGGTAAGTGATAAATTAAATATTTGTATTTCTAAAAGTGTTCCGTAATGATCTTGTGATAGTATTGCGTTTATATTTTCAAGATTCCGTGCGAATATAGTACTTAAAACTCGTAAAAATGGGCAAGTGTTCTTTTGTGGTCCGATGACGTTTCCACGGTGGTGCGCGAACTGAAAGTGATGTGATCATTTCTATCGACTGTATAGTTAAAAACTAGGAGAAATGAGTGGCCGAACCGCAAAAATGTGTGGTACGGACGGACGCAACCGTGATTTCTGCAAGTGCGGAGTTTCGTATGTTTTCAAGATGTTAAACGGTTTTGTCTTTTGTCCAGGTGAATTTTACAGTGGACGAGATCCGTGCCATGATGGACAAAAAGCGGAACATCCGCAACATGTCCGTCATCGCTCACGTAGACCACGGCAAGTCAACTCTCACGGACTCTCTCGTGTCGAAAGCCGGTATCATTGCCGGCGCCAGGGCTGGGGAGACTCGTTTCACCGACACCCGCAAGGATGAGCAGGACAGGTGCATCACCATCAAGTCTACGTGAGTACTGTTTCTTTCAGAATATTTGTAATAAAATGCAACTCTTGACCTTAACTTTGTTATTGTTTAACATTGACCATGATGATTCATTGACCCCATGTGTTGAAATTCTTGTCTGCTAAAAACTGTCAACTAAACTGTAAGTTCACTATTGAAAATGCATTTTTAGTAGTAAAAACTTGAACATTGCAATTTCTTATCATTGTGCAATATGCACTTCAAATGATGAATGTTCTTACCATTTGAAACTGATTATCTTTGAAGATTTTCAGAACGGCCATCTGAGTTATTAAGTCTTGCAAATTACATCTTTTAGTATCACAATATAGTCTACGACTTAGTTTAATATTTCAGTGCCATCTCTATGTTCTTCGAGCTCGAAGAGAAGGACTTGGTGTTCATCACAAACCCTGACCAGTGCGAGAAGGGCCAGAAGGGTTTCTTGATCAACCTGATTGACTCCCCTGGGCACGTTGACTTTTCGTCTGAGGTGACAGCTGCCCTCCGTGTTACTGATGGAGCCCTAGTGGTGGTGGACTGTGTGTCCGGTGAGTTATTTTATCAGCTATAAAATTGCTTTAAGGAAAAAAATGTTGTGCAATGTTTGAAAAAAATTTTATGCAAAGACATATTTTTCTAACAATGTTGTGCAATTTGAACTTATAACATTTCTAAATTCTATTTGCTACATTATGTGTAAGCTAATGCTGTAAAAGTCCTTCTATAGCATGCTTAATGTGTAACTATTGTTGTATATAAAAATTGGTTACAAATTCATTATGCAAAACTTATCATCAAAATTTATTGAAGGGGATGATTAGCAAAAACACTTATCACTATCTGCAGAACCTATTTAGTCATTGAGATATAAATTTGAAAATAAAATATCCTTGCACAACATTGAAATATGACTCAGCTTTATTCCTGTTTTCAAATTATTTATTACAAAAGGATTATATCACAAACTGTCCAGTAATTGAGATAAAAGGTGAAGGTGAAATAAAAAGTTGTTGCACAACTTTGTAACATGATTCAGCAGCTTGTATAGTCTACAATTACTTCTAGCAGCTAGTACAATCTACAATTACTTGTTACTTTTGATAACATAATAATATGAACATCTGACTTTCTTTAATGATCATTATGATTATCATGGACTCTTTGTCCATGTTAATTAGTGATCTAATCTGGCTTTCAAAGACATTGTTTGATATTAACATTATGTTAAAATCTCTAAAATTATGATATTACTTTGATTATAAGAAAGATATTGTTTTAAGCTTACTCTAATATTGAATAACATTCCAAGGACAGCATTTGACATTTACTACAATGTTCGTCCTTTCATGTGATGCAATTAACTTAAAGAAATTAAGAGTCATCACTTTCCTTTTTACATGCACATATATTTCATAATGACATATTTCCAAACTTGAAAAAGGTTAAACTCCCAATTAGCTCAGAATGTTATCTTAATGTTTAACCCTAAAATGTTTGTTTGTAGGTGTGTGTGTACAGACTGAGACTGTATTGCGTCAGGCTATTGCCGAGCGTATCAAGCCCATCCTGTTCATGAACAAGATGGACCGCGCTCTTCTTGAGCTGCAGCTGGAGTCTGAGGAGCTCTACCAGACCTTCCAACGTATTGTTGAGAATGTGAATGTCATCATTGCCACATACTCTGACGACTCTGGTCCCATGGGTATGTATTTTTCAGAATTTTTAACTACCTTGGCAGCTTATGTTTTTATGTACTGTGGATTGGACTTCAACATATGTTGAAGTATAAGGGAAACAAAATATTTTAAGTTATCAAGCATAGCCATGTAACTCTGAAGGCAAGAGGAAAAATTGTTCTACTATCTTTGGTTGTCATAAATGATCCTTTGGTATTTGCTTTTTTTTATATTATATATTTCTTGAATTTTGAAAGAACGAGACTAAAAGACTAAAACTAGGATTAAAAAAGACTTCAGAGCCTGTGTAGGACGCAGCTTTAGTTAAAAAATATTTGCTAACCTACATTCCCCATCCTACAGGTGAAGTACGTGTGGACCCCAGCAAGGGTTCAGTAGGTTTCGGTTCTGGTCTCCACGGCTGGGCCTTCACCCTCAAACAGTTCTCTGAGATGTACGCTGACAAATTCAAGATTGACCTGGTCAAGCTTATGAACAGGTAAGAGAGGATTTCTATATAAAGTAAGAGCTATTTTGAATAGGAAATGCTAGTAAATTTTTTTCTGGCAATTGGCTAGTGGTTAAGCGGCTTAAGCGGTTTTGGGTAAATCTAGACCACTGCCTTTTTCGAGTTTATGGCGTTAAGATTTTGTAATAAAATATACCAAGTTGAGATAGTCACAAATATAGTTTTTTGTCCCATTGATACTGGTGAGAGTGATCAATACTTTACATCAGCGGCAGACCGGGACAAAAAGAGAATTCTCTTTCACTGATTGGTTCAGCATTCTTGTGGATGTTGGGCAACAAAAATTGAGATACATTTCATTTCTTATATCATTAACATTATGTTTGGCACTAAGATTAAATAGAAATTTAACATCTATCTTTCCTATTTACATCTTGTATGAAAAAACATAGATATTAGTCGTATAATGTGCATGAAAACGTCGATATAGTGCTTTCAATGAGAAAAATAAAAGTGTATTTCTTCCTTATAATATGCAGCAGTTCTATTTCTTATTTTTCATTTTTATTTTTTCAGGCTTTGGGGAGAGAACTTCTTCAATGCACAAACCAAGAAGTGGGCCAAGCAGAAGGACAATGACAACAAGCGTTCCTTCTGCATGTACGTCTTGGACCCCATCTACAAGGTGTTTGACGCTATCATGAACTTCAAGAAGGACGAGATTGAGAGCCTGCTCAAGAAGATTGGTGTCACCTTAAAGCATGAAGATGCTGACAAGGACGGCAAAGCCCTACTTAAGGTAAAGTCTGTTTATAATTCAACTGGGATAGTGAAATTATGCAATGAGTGCAAAAAATATAAGATTTTCTTGTTTCTATTTTCGTTAAAAATAGTTGGAAACTAAAAGACAGTTATTATTTTCTCCCGTCACAGTCACAGCATTTCGAAAGCTCATTGTATTGTAATTTAGCTACCATTAATATCTAAATGAGTATATATAGCTTATTAAGTATTAGAAAATCACTGAAAACTTAGTTGTAGAGTACCTTAGTCCCAAGTGTTGCCAGCTACTTCTTTGAGTTTCTGGGTGTCAAAGTGGACTTACAGTATACATCATTTAGGAATTGGTTGTATACTCTCATGGTATTTGACCCCATAAATATTTGATACAATTTTTTTTATAAAGTGGAAAGATGTTTCCTAATAATCCAAATGTGTGTGAACAAACTTGTAGACTTGTCCTTTTCATGCCTTTAAAACTTATTTAGTCTTAGACTAATAGTCACACATGATCTCTAGTAGGTACTAGAGATCATGTTTGACTTTTTTAGCGTTAATCACTAATACACAAGATTTTACAGTAACTTTAACTTTTTTTTCTCATTATACAGGTAGTGATGCGCTCCTGGTTGCCCGCCGGTGAGGCCCTGCTTCAGATGATTGCCATCCACCTGCCCTCCCCTGTGGTGGCCCAGAAGTACCGTATGGAGATGTTGTACGAGGGACCCCATGATGACGAAGCCGCTATTGGTATCAAGGTAAGAAGCCATTTTTAAAATCTTGGGTTAGGAGTTTGAAGTTATGGAAGACTTGCGAAAACGAGTTTTTGATTTATTTCTGTCATTGATGTTGTGAATGAGTGAGACAGCAGCAAAACACAAATATTTAGTTACAAGACTTTTTGTTGTAAGTCCAAACTAATATAAATAGGAAAGTGTTTGTTTGTCCTTCCTTCATGCCTCAACAAAGCAACCAATTGACTTTATTTTTGCACTGATTCATCTTAGTGCAAAGTATGAAGAATAACCTACTTTTGGTTTTAGAAGTTAGTCTTTTGCTCACCTTTATTAAATAGTAAATTGTTATCTTGACAGATGTGTGACCCCGAAGCTCCCCTGATGATGTACGTGAGCAAGATGGTGCCGACATCTGATAAGGGTCGTTTCTACGCTTTCGGTCGTGTGTTCTCCGGCAAGGTCGTCACCGGACAGAAGGCCCGCATCATGGGACCCAACTTCCAGCCTGGCAAGAAAGAGGTGAGAAAAAATTTTTAACCACTTAAGTATATACTAGTAACTGGCCGTTTTTTTTTTCTCTCTGTTTATGAATGCCTGCGGCACGATGATAAAAAGGTCACTAGTGCGCGCTAGCATGAATGGTTAAGATTCTATAAGACATTTTCAGAAATTTGAAAGTAATTTCAAAGTATGATAGAGTATAATGCTTTTTAAATTACACCACATTTTTACTTGTTTTGAGCTAGATATCTTCTGCATACCGTGTCGTGCTTTAGCGCGCGTCGCGTCGCTTCGGCGGTGCGGCGTTCGCCGTGAGAGCGGCGGCTCATGCGGAAGTAGAGAGACTGTCGTGCGCGTCTAAACGCTGCAGAGGACCTCTATCCTTATGTCCCAGTACTGCTAGCTACGGCGTGTGCGATACAAATAAAACTTAAATTTGAAAAATGACATTTGTATCTTTTGTAAAAAAATATTTAAAATCTTTTTTTTTTCCTCTAGGATCTGTATGAGAAGACCATCCAAAGAACCATCCTCATGATGGGTCGTTATGTGGAGGCCATTGAAGATGTGCCATCTGGTAACATCTGTGGTCTGGTCGGTGTTGACCAGTTCCTCGTCAAGACTGGTACCATCACCACCTTCAAGAACGCCCACAACATGAAGGTGAGTTTTAATCTATTTTTTTCGCGTTTTATAAGGTTATATTAAGTTCTAACACCACATGCATAAAAATTGGCAACTTTCCAGTGTCCTGAAAGAAAAAAAAGATTTGATTGACTTATGTACAGATCACCATACTAATTAGATTCAAAAAATCAAAAAATTGTTTTTGTTAGCTAACACGTGTTCCTGGTTAACTTAAACGATGCCTTTTTCCGATTTTCTGGTAAAAGGCATTAAAATGACTAAATAGCCAAAATGTGACTTATGTGGTGTTAGAACTTCAACGACGATTTGTTACATGTCTGGATCATAATATATGAACTGCTTTACAACACTAATGTGTCTTTGAATCTCGCATCATTCTATTGTGTTCTTATAAGTTAAAAAAAATTATTACTTTTACAGTAATAAAGTACTAATAATTGGAACAATGTAAACATTACACAGCCTTTATTAGTCTCAACTCCCAAGGTAAGGTTGAGTAATCTAGTCCCAAGTGTTGCCAGTTACTTATGTAAGTTTCTGGGTGTCAAAGTGGACTTACAATATGTCATTCCGGAATTGGTTGCACATTTTGTAGTATGTGACCCCATGAATGAGTGATACATTCACCAAGGTAAAATATGTAAAAAGTCATAGGATACGCATGTTTGTAAGTTCTTACTATAAATCTTGTCAGTCCAAAGCTGATGCTAAATTTTCGCTGTCTGTCGTAGCCTATCTTCGATGATTATAATAATTCAAGTTTAGTTTATTTAACTAACATAAAGAATAATTGAGATAGTCCTTTAAACCTTGCATTAAAAAAAATTTTATTAACTTTCAGGTCATGAAGTTCAGCGTGTCGCCCGTCGTGCGTGTGGCCGTCGAGCCCAAGAACCCCGCCGATCTGCCCAAGCTGGTGGAGGGTCTGAAGCGTCTGGCCAAATCCGACCCTATGGTGCAGTGCATCAACGAAGAGTCGGGTGAACACATCGTCGCCGGCGCCGGAGAACTCCATCTTGAGATTTGCCTTAAGGTAATTGACAGATTTTATGAACTGGATAAATTTGGATGTGGCATTGAATTTGCGTTGTAGTAGCTACAGGAAACTTGTTGCTAAAGAATCTATAATTGGAATGGTAATTGGGACATGCTGAGATGCCTTGAGAAATTGCTCATTTGTGTATAAATCCTAACATAATATGATTAAGATTTTTCTTGTTGTAACAGGACTTAGAAGAAGACCACGCTTGCATTCCAATTAAGAAATCCGACCCTGTCGTGTCGTACCGTGAGACAGTCGGCGAGGAGTCTAACCAGATGTGTCTGTCCAAGTCGCCCAACAAGCACAACCGTCTCTTTATGAAGGCCCAGCCCATGCCTGACGGTTTGCCTGAGGACATTGATGAGGTAAGATGTGTGTGGTGAGTGCTTGTTAAATTCACCTTGAAAGCACCCTCAGAGTCAGGTCACAATGTACTGTGTTATGACCTAGTTCTTAGTGGACTATAGGTGTAAAAGTCTGGGCAGAATCTTCAAAGCAAGACTACAATTGACTTTGTTGTGCACACTATCCTTTTTATAATACAGATGATTGCTGTAAAATCTAAAATAACCCACGTTTTAATCAAAATATTGTAACACTGTTTAGTTTTGTAATATTTGAACAATAACGGCAACAAAACCCGTGTAAATAGGGCCGCGTGAACCCCCGCGACGACTTCAAGACCCGCGCCCGCTACCTCACTGAGAAGTACGAGTACGACGTCACCGAGGCGCGTAAGATCTGGTGCTTCGGCCCCGAGGGCACCGGTCCCAACATCCTGGTGGACTGCTCCAAGGGAGTGCAGTACCTCAACGAGATCAAGGACTCCGTGGTCGCCGGTTTCCAGTGGGCCGCCAAGGAGGGTGTCATGGCTGAGGAGAATCTGCGAGGCGTCCGATTCAACATCTACGACGTGACGCTACACACGGACGCCATCCACAGGTTTGTAGTTACATTGTTTATGAGTTAATGCACATGGCGTATTCACATCGCGGGGATATTGGCGGCAGCAATATAAAAATACAAACTTCGCAAATTTTCTGATGCCGATTCAAATTTGTTGCTGTTGTGTATGGAGTATACATTCTGTAAATACATTGTGTTTTCGAGTTTGATTGCTGTGCAGTTATTAATACTTATATATTATTATTAGTATTATATCTATTATTAATAATAGATAATTACATAACAGAGTTTATCTTCTTATTAGACACAATTATTTAGTACAAAGTAACAAATTCAACCTAGAAAGGAGTAAATGTTAATAAATAACGTCATCTTGCAGAGGTGGTGGACAAATCATTCCAACAACCAGGAGATGTCTGTACGCGTGTCTGTTGACCGCCGCACCCAGACTTATGGAGCCAGTGTACCTTTGCGAAATCCAGGTCAGACAGTTTATTTTATTTCACCTTGAAGTTATGAGAATTACTACAGAATCAAAAATGAAAATCTATTATGCAACAGGGTGAAAAGACAAAAATACGTAATCTAAACAATTGTTTTATCAAAATAATCGTTATTAGATACTTAAGATGACCTTTCATTGAACAGTCAAAATAAGACTACATGTTTATAATAGATTTCATATTTGTTTACGTAGGCCACTGCTATTCCTATGTGGCTTGGCTGCTCACGCCAGGTCGCTTTTCCGAGCGGTGGTAGAATATCAGTTCTTTAAGTTTCGGCATTGACACCCAAACATACGCCTTGCCTGAATAGGGGAACTAACACTCGTGCAAAATTCTAACAAACCTACAATTGGTAAATCCAAGAATTAAGTATGACTGAAATTATAATCTTATCCAGATTAAATTGATCTGTGCGTTAATTTTAATTACAAAATTATGAAAATGCGTCATAGATTTGCAAAGATATGCAAATCAATGATGCAGTTGCATCATTATGTCAATCGTCACTCGCAATTCACAATATTGAAAGTACACACATTTTAAGTTTTATGCGACTTTATGATACTAATGTTATCACCACTCGCAGTGTCCTGAGGTCGCCGTCGGTGGTATCTACGGTGTGCTGAACAGACGTCGTGGTCACGTGTTCGAGGAGTCCCAAGTGGCCGGTACCCCCATGTTCGTTGTCAAGGCTTACCTGCCCGTCAACGAGTCGTTCGGTTTCACCGCCGACCTTCGCTCCAACACTGGTGGTCAGGCGTTCCCGCAGTGCGTGTTCGATCACTGGCAAGTTCTGCCCGGTGACCCGTGCGAGCCTGGCTCCAAACCCTACGTTGTTGTACAGGTAAGCATAAAGATAAGCCCTGCAACATACCTAGAAGAAATAATGCTAGTCATTGCTTAGATACTATCGTGTGCCGATTAGCGCCAGCGTTTTATGATGTTCATAAAACGCTGGCGCTAATCGGTTATGCTGACTTGCTGACTTCCAATTTTGTCATTGCGTATTTAGAGAATATAACATGTGGTATAACTATGTATTGAAAAAAATGCAAGTCATAGACAAGGCCGGAAAATAAACACGCTCGTGGTATTTTTTGTAAGTGATTAGGATTGTAAATAGTTCTTCTGCATACCGTGTCGTGCTTTAGCGCGCATCGCGTCGCTTCGGCGGTGCGGCGTTCGCCGTGAGAGCGGCGGCTCATGCGGAAGTAGAGAGACTGTCGCGCGCGTCTAAACGCTGCATAGGACCTCTATCCTTATGTCCTAGTACTGCTAGCTACGGCGTGTGCTATACAAATCTAATCTATTTACGTTAAAACATACTGCAGAGCTTTTAAAATGAATAGGTTATACATGAATGCTTTTTTTACAGGACACGAGAAAACGAAAGGGGCTGAAGGAGGGTCTCCCAGATCTAACTCAATACTTGGACAAATTGTAAACGCCATAGCTAATGCAATATATGTAATATAATATGTACCAACAAGAGCGCCTCACGCATTATACAATTATATTTTGTTTAATATTGTATTAATGTTTTTAATTTACTGCAACATACGTTACATTCGTACAGGTATTCTAGGCGACGCAAAATATAAAATTCAACAAACATCCTGTATCTAATTATGATTTAAAAATCCCTTCGCATACATTTGTTTATTATATGTAGTCGGGAATGCAGGACATTATTATATTTTACTGTAATTAATTTTTAAATTATAATTTTTCTATTGTACTCGTATGGTTTTCATTTCCTTGGATAGCAGAACCATAATGTTTGGAGAAAGGTTGGTTAATTTCATTAATCTTTTTACACTTTTTTAAATCACGAAACAAGTTGCTGATTGTTGTATTTCTTTTGCAGATGACATTGAATAACTTGCCAGGATTTTATGTAGGTAAGATTATTTAAATGTTATAGAAGGTTTAGATAATTTTGGTATAATAATAAATATTATGAATGTAATTTTTGCCATGTTACAATTTCAAATGATGATCAAACCACAGACCTGTTCTGAAGTCATGAGGAAAAACTTATAAATTTTACCTGATTTAAGTTATATATTTTCAAAATACCTATGTAATAAATGCAACAGTTATTAATTTATTTTTCTTTATAGGACTTCAAAATATGATGAGTACTGCCTGAAATGGATCCACTGATACAACTGTTAAAGTCTTCCTATACAATCAGGTAATTATTTTTTTATAAAATACAACTTATGAAATTCAAATTTTTATATTCAAAGTAGATAAATATTTTTATATTTTAATTTCAATGTATGCAGTCTGTAAACCACTTCCATTCCTTTAATTCTTTTAAATGATGATCAAACCACAGACCTGTTCTGAAGTCATGAGGACAAAATTATATTTTAAACTGATTTTTATAACTTCCTTGAATACTCTGTTGTGTTAGTTTTAGTTATTCATTACTATGTATCTTTTGCAGCTTGCAAACTAGCAACAAGTCCGCCTGGAGTTGTTCAGTATCTGCATTATTAAGGTAATTTTATTTTTTAAATGTTCAGGCCATGTGGATCCAATTTTATTACATTTTATTTCCTTGTTATTTAAAACAACCTTGCAACTGTAGTTATACATTACGTGTATATTTAATAAAATGTCTATGTACTCGTATAGTGTAAGATGATGACAAACTCTCACCCTGATGCCATTGTGATGTTGGTGAAGCTCAACAGGCCTGAAGCTATTTTGTCATACATTTTTACAATTTTATTTAAAAACTTGTTTTCTAATATCATCGTTTTTTTTTCAGAAAAAAGCTATATTGCCAACAAATGACAACACGATGACGCATAATAATTATAGATGGTATGTTTAAGATTTTCCGAAATATTGTGTGATATTATTCCAAAGCAATCAACTCAAATCTTATAATATAAAAAAAGCATATTAAAATATATTAAATTTCCATGATGACAATATTTTCTATCTTGATTCTTTTATGATGTTGTTACAAGCTCAACAGGCCTGATGAAACTTTTTTTTTCTTAAATGTTATTACATTTTGCAAAATTATCAACGATCTTTTTTTGTTACAGATGTTTAAGAAACATGATTTGGACATGAGAGATATAAGATTTATATATAAAAGCAATTACAAATAAAATTGACACAAAAATTGTAGTTTTATTTTAATTATATGATATAATCTACGCTGCTACTTACTAATTTCATAGCACAATAAGATACATAAATATTGTACTGTAGATCGAAAATGTTATAAACGGTTCGCGTTGCTTTGTCATAGTGTTCCTGTGAGTTAGGAAGACCTAGAAGTATTGTTCCGATCAATGCAGCAGGCGTAAAGCTGAAAACGAGCTTTACGCCTGCTGCATTGCTTGCACACCTCAATGTACAATCGGAGAAAATGAAAGCGATAAAGAGTGCCGAATGCAAGTTTTTTTTGACATTCGATCGTGAACGCGTTTACTAAGATATTATATGGGATTTGTCCAGCGCCACCTAGCGATCACATGTACGAACCGTAAGCACCCATATAAAAATCCTAGTTAGCGCGTTCACTGTCGAATGTAAAAAAAAAACTATCACGCGCTCAGATCGTGGATCTAAGAAATTCGGTCGGGCTATGTCAAACTCAGTTGACAGATCATGACTTACATAGAATGGACATATTCCGACCAAATGACGTAGATCCGTCAACTAGCGCTCTTTCATTTTCCTTCTTATACAATTATTATTTGGATACTTATAAATCACAGGCCACGACTGTCGGTTGTACGTGCCGTGTGGACTAGCTCAAAGTCTCAAAAGTACTCAATGGAAAACTACTATCCAGTATCCAAATCAATTCAAATCATATCCAATTTGAAACGAAAAGCTACACACTACAAACAATATCGATAAATTGTTGCTAGCCAAAATTAATGCTAAGTTCTGGCTATACCGCCTTAGTTTAAAGCTTGTATATTTATTATTGAAAAAATAAACTGACAACTCACAAATGTCACATGCTACTATACGAATTACGATGTCAAATGACACATGTCAAAAATATCGAATCGAATCTTCCAAGGTTGTCCAGTTTTGCGCATGTTTTATAAAACCAATTAATTTAACTCTCAAGTAATCAGTTTTACCACTTAATGTGGGATAGGTTGTTGCGCCCACTGTCACATTACATAAGAAGAATGCTACCAGAAGTAGTTTTTGTGCTGGGTGCGCCAGGTGCCGGCAAAGGAACACAGTGCTCTTTAATTTCCAAAGAATATGGTTTCGTGCACCTGTCGGCCGGTGACCTACTACGAGAGGAGAGACAGAGGCCCGGCTCAGAGTACGGCGAAATGATCGAGGAAAAGATTCGCAACGGCGAAATCGTACCTGTAGAGGTTACGTGCTCTCTCCTTCATAAAGCCATGCAGAAGTCTGGCAAAAGCCGATTCCTAATCGACGGCTTCCCACGTAACAAGGACAACCTAGATGGCTGGGAGCGCGTCATGTCTGACAAGACCAAGGTACTGTTCGTTCTGTTCTTTGAGTGCAGTCGAGACTTATGTACAGATAGATGTCTGAACCGGGGTGCGTCAGGCAGCGGCCGCTCCGATGACAACATCGAGAGCTTGCAGAAGAGATTCAAGACTTACATCAATGATACCATGCCCATAATCCAACATTACGACAAGCAGGACATGGTCAGAAGAATCAATGGAGAGTTTCCCCCAGAACAAGTGTTTGAGGAGGTAAAAAAGGTATTTGATGCGATCAAACAAAATGGATCAAGTTAAATAGTTCAAGTGAATTTAAAATCTTAGAAATAAGTCCCAAGTGTGAATTAAGAAATAAGAATGTAATATTAAGATATAATTTGAGAGTGTTACCAGTATCACTGTCTACAAATGCATACAACATGTTAGCTTGGTTATTCCTTGAAATCACTTGTGAACTCAATTTAACTGAATGGGAAGATACAGAATTATTCTGCTCTCTTAATTATCTGAAAGTGTCAATTTATTTAAAATATTCTGCTGTATATTTATAATGTGTCTGATACTAGCCATATAAATTATGCTTGTATTGTAAATGTCGGGTATCTAGTTTCCTTGTCTTATGTCTGACATTGAACTTCGACTGTTGAATGTATGAAGGTTAACAGTAATTGGTTTCTGTGTAAAAACTATTTTTTTATATTTTGTATGTATTTTGTAAGTAGTAATTTTGAATTTTAAAATCACACTATCTATCCTTATCTAATCTTTTGTAGTTAATATCATGAGGAAATCTTATGCAATTTGTAATTGTACGAGTCATTATGAACTATAAGTTTTTATAGATTCAGCCATGTTTAACAATATTTTTTGTAATTTGATTGCCAAGGTGATAGGTAATCATTATGGTATGAGAAATTATTCTTCAACAAAGCATGTGGTAGAACCAAATGTATACTAAAGTGAAGTTATACAACAATAAAATTAATCTATACATACAACAACATATAACCAATAAAATTACATTACTTAAATCATCCAAAGATCAAACATACAAGGCAACTATTTATTTTACAACCTTATTATCCAACTACCTTGAATGAATGAAGTTGTATGGAATTATTAAAAAAATTTAGTAAAAGTCATAAAAAAATTTTCAAAAGTCGTAAATTATTTGTAACTTGCAGAGTTGAATGAAGTAAAAACTGTTCTTATACTATAGCATTTGGATGTTGTGATTAAGCACTACTATAGTTAAGTCTATTGTAAAGTTGTTTCACTAAGTGTAAGGTGTAGAATATGTGGTGTAAAATTATGTAAATAAAATGAATAAATCATTAACATGTTTTTTTAATAGTTAAAAGGTTTACCTTTTGACTGAAAAGTGATTGTTATGGGCAAGTTCTTCCTATTGATGATATTATAAATATTTTGCCGTGGGAGAGCCACATTTTAGCACGAATGTGTCAAAAGGCCAGCATGCATGCACTTGCGACTCTTCGGATATTGCAAGTGTCCATGGGCGTCGACAATTGCTCACCATTAGATAACCAGTCTGCTCGCTTGCCCCCTAAATATCATAAAAAAATTAAATTTGATATGAGATTGCCTATTCAAATCGCAACATTTTTCCGAAACTGCTTTATTATAAAATTTGTTACACCCTATAAACATGAAGTGACCATACGTCCCGTTTTGAACGAGACTGTTATTGTTGTTTATTCCGTACTTCGTCCCGGTCATAGAGGAATAATATTGGTCTATGTAACGCCGGGACACAGAAATGTCCCGTTTTTGAGTCAAACCTAAAATGGGTCTTCAAAAAGTAGTATATTAGCTACCCAATTAGAAATGCTTTAACAATATACCCTCTATTTATGGGTTGCATCACTTAGCTGAAGACATCAGAAACGATAAATTCTGCATAATACCATCTGTGTCAGTGTCTGTACATTTAATATTTTTACAAAATAACGTGGGTTTGCTAAGGAACAGTAATAGAACACATATCGACAAAAAAAAGTTGTCCGTTTAATTGTACGCGCTAATCTCAGGAACTACTGGACGGATTTGAATTTTTTTTTTGTTTAATAGCTATTAGGTCTGGGCAAAATATAGGATACTTTATATTTCGGGAATGTACGGAGATATACGCGTGATATACAAATTTTTCGCCACGAAGTTGCGGGCACCAACTAGTGAATAATAATTAGGTATCAGCATAGGCCATTAAGCTGTAATGGCTATACTTAGATCTATACTAATAATATAAACCTGAAGAGTTTGTTTGAGCGCGATAATCTCAGGAACTACTGGCCGGAATTGAAAAATTCTTTTTGTGTTGGTTAGTACATCTATCGAGGAAGGTATTGTAGGAGCCTAGTAGTAATCAAAAAATATTGTAAAAACGAGATAGTTCACGCGGACATAATGGCGGGTAATTACCTAGTGTTATACTTCTAATCTGTGGCTATTTATGAAATTATATGTCATTTTTGTCATTTGCTGTAAAGGAATTTACATTCCCCTCGAAGCAATTCATAGTTTGACGCTAACAAAAGAACAGACCATCAATAGAATATGGCACGAAAAGGGGTGACCGTCCAGGACTCAATAGAGACAAACGAGGAATTCGAAGCGTACCTCGCCAATAATCACGATAAGTTGATATGTACGCACAGCTTTACACTATCACGGAAGTTGGTTTACAGCCAGATTGCGGACCTAGGTAATTTGGTCGCGTTATGTCAAAACCAGCCGACAGATAATGACTTACATGAAATTGAGATTTCCGATTAAATAACGTAGGCCCGTCTACTGGCCAGGCGTCAATTTTCTTGTTCGAACTAAACTTTAGGTTGCGCTTGACCAACTGCACGTATAGAGTTTTGTGAAAGCAGCAGAGCTAAAAAAGCAAAATTACTTTAATTTTTACGCCCTATGGTACATAACCATGGGGGAAATTGAAAGAGAGCCAGTTGACGGACCCATGTCATTTGGTCGGAATATGTCAACTCCATGTAAGCCGTGACCGAGCCGAGTTTGACATAACCCGACCAAATTACTCAGATCCACGATCTGTATCTGTTTCAACTTCTCTGATTGTACATGGTTTTTACTTTTCGGAAAAATTTTGCTTATAAATATTACCAACTCTATCCAGTTCAATAAACTCCCTGCAAAAAGTAAAGATAGATGGAAAATTCTTTATTTGTACACAACTTAACAACTGAACTTAAATACAATAAAGGAACTGTACAAATTGGCGGTCTTACAGCTAAAAGCGTATAGTTAAACAATAGTCTACAAATTTCTGCAGAACATGCGCATGTTGCCTGTGAAGCTATTCAAACGAGAGTTTTCAAAAGGTATGTTCTTTAATAAGTCCCACTTCTGGGACCGCTGGTTTCCCCTTTCGGAGAAAGCGATATTTTTTACATTTTTAAAGGTCATTACAAAGTACATTTCAATTAAACAGTTCTTCAGTTGTTACATACTCGTTACAAGAGGTATGATCAAGGTTGATAACTCGATAAGTAGGTACCTATCACATTTAGTTTTATTATTTGTATGAGTGCTTGAGTTATGTGAAGATAAGCAGCTTAACGCATATTTCTCAGGTGTAGAAGTGTACTCAGAGTTCTGCGGGCACTGCCTCGCTACAGCCTTCGCCGTGAGAAGGGGGAAGCTGGAGGTTGGCCAGGATAGAGTCGCTATGGCTCGGGTATGCCTTCACGTTTCCTTCGAGGTTCTTCTGATCACGCGAGACTTTTGACAATTGTTTTTTTTTTATTTAGTCCTTCCCTCACCTATTGACCTTTTAATTTCATTTTGGCATAGACATAGAGAATAATAACATATGTATTGGTATATGGCATAGACTTAGTAGAAAGAATGGACAGTAACATAGGGCACTATTGGTTTTGGATAAAGACCGTCTTTGTAAAGGAATATCCACGCAAGCCAAGCGGCGAGCGAAAGCTAGTATAAAATACCCTGTCTTTTCCCGAAATGTATCTCTATACAAAATTGTATCCGACCCGACGGTTCAACGGTTTCATGCGTTGAGGAATGGAGAAAAAACAAATTGATATATTCTTTTTCAGGCGTCAGCAGACAAGATCGACGCGTTGTCTAGATTCCGGAACAGAAGCGAACCCGTTTTCCTTTTTATATCGGTAAATAAAGACTACTTTCTTAATTTCACCTGCCGCCCTAAAAAGGTCACTTCGCAATATTGCTAACTGCAATTCATTTTGTCATTTTTCTTGTAAATAACTACTCATTTTGAAAAACAGTAATTTCACAATCAATTTAAATTGATTTTATAGTAACTATTTTATAGTAACTATTTTATTAAAATTATTAGATTTTTGAACAAAATGTACTAAAACGAATTGTAGAAGAATTCATTTGCAATATTGCTATTACGACCATTTTAGGTCCCCTGGACATCTATATAATACCTTTCGATATTATTTGTATCACTTACTACCTACTGGTACCTAAATGTCAATCTATTTGACTAAACATTTATGACAGCTGAGAACATCATTGTAAGTTTAGAGTCCGTACCAAGACATTTGGTTCGTACTCGAGAGAGTGCAGGTTCACACCCCGGTGGAGGCGTGTACCAATGAGACATTTTCCGATCTTAAGTACATAATACGGAAGCTCAGTATAGTAGGAGAGCCGCGCTGCGGCACGAATAGGCCGGCTCGACCGGAGTGATACCACGGCCTCACAGAAAACTGGCCTGAAATGGCGTTGTGCTTTGCTTCGTTCAGTAAGTGAGTTTACCGGTGGCCCAACTTTCCTAATTCCCTATCGCTATTCCCATTTCCTAATAAAAGGCCGACAACGCACTAGCGACTCTTCGGATGTCGCGAGTGCGTTGCCATGGGCGACAGCAGTTGCTTTCCTTCAGTTAATCCGGCTGCTCGCTTGCCCCCTAAATATCATTTGCCCCCAAAAAAAGCGTGAGCAGCAAAGATATTATAATTTAACTAGCTGGCACGTGCCCACTTCGTTAGGCTTTTAACGTAGCTATTTTTCGTCGCGCGTGATTTTTATTTTATTATA
>JAOTAV010000008.1:247685-265467 GCA_026546445.1 Cyclargus thomasi
TTTTCACACCCTGGTTTATATTGTTGCAGTTTTCATACGGATCCCTAATTTTTTTGATAATATTATATAGCCTATGTCCATCGGGCTGAATGTAAGATTCCAATGGTGAAAGAATTTTTCAAATCGATACAGTACTTTCGGAGCCTATTCGCTTCAAACAAACAATCAAATTTTTCCTCTTTATAATATTAGTATAGATTATGTAGATCACAATTTTAGCCATATTGGCGTAGGAATGTTAATAATTATGTGAACAGTCATATACAAATATTATTAAAACAGTTACTAGTTGAATTTTATTTTAGAAGGTAATTTACCCGACTTCCAAAAAGGAGAAGGTTATTACTTATTATAAATCACACAAGCGCAGTCTTCTATAAACAATAATCGTAGCTTTATATCTTCATAATATTATTATACTAGCTATACATCTTCTTTATAATAAATATAAGGCAACAATTGGTTTTATTACATAATCATAATTATAATATATTTAAAATAATGTCATGATATTAACATAAAATTTAAATTTTACATTTACTAACAACAATAAAAGAAATACATACCTACTTAAAATATAGAATAATTTTGAAATCAGAATTTATCAGAATGCTTTGTTTGTATTTATTATATTTTGTCAATTAAATATATTCTCATAGTATAGACTTTTTTTTTTCTTTCGTATTATTTATTGCGTACGTACGCTTGGTAATAAAGCAATAAATAATGTTAACTTACAAAGGATAAAAATATTAAACTATATAAACATTCAATACTACAAAATACAAACTTAAAGTCAATTAAATAGTCATTTATGTCATAGTACATTTTGAGGAGCAAGAGCGCATGCAATTCTGTTTTCAATTTCTTTACATTGAGATCCTTTAGTTTTGTTGGAAGTTTATTATATATTTTAACAGTAGAGCAATATGCATTCTTACTACACATATTTATTCTCTGTTCAGGAATGCATATTTTATCAGGTTGCCTGCAGCTTTTGGTTTGCAGTTTTCATCACTGTATTTATTTACAAGAAATGAAAATGCATATTTCCAGGATGTAAAGACAGGGTAAGGGAAGTATGCCATGTTTTTTAAATAGTGGTTTACAGCTGTCTGTAGTATTTGCTCCACAGGCAGACCGAATACAGTTTTTCTGTATTCGGAAGGCTCATATGAAATCGATGGAGTTTCCCCATATATATCAATCCATATCGTAAGATTGACAAAACATAACCGTGATATGCTAACTAAGCAACATTTTCAGATATGGTTCTCCTTAAATTTTTTAATACATATACAAATCTTTCTAGTTTAAGACAAACATGATCTATGTGTTGCTTCCACGTACAGTGGCGATCAACAATTACTCCAAAAAATTTTGTAAAGGAAACCTCTTCAATATGATTATTATCTATGGAAATATTAAGATCATCATGTTTACTGTTATAACTTTGAAATGAACTTTGAATCATTTTTGTTTCCGAGATGTTGACGATGACATTTTTAGACTTTAGCCAGTTTATGTGTGTGAGTTTTAGTTATTTCAGCTTTGTGATCATCTTTACTGTCGATTATTATTGTACTATCGTCAGCAATAAAATTGTATTATGTCAGGGAAGTCATTAATGTATAATAGAAATAATAAAGGTCCTAGGATTGATCCTTAAGGTACACCATAACAATTTTGAGAATAAGATGATTTATAAGTGATTTTATGTTTACCCTGTATTTTATTCAATTCAACACTCTGATATCTGTTTGTAAGGTAGCTTCTAAGGCAGTCATTTGCTACACCCCTAATACCCTATTTATTAAGTGTTTCTAGAAGGATTTTGTGAGAGACAAAAACAAATGCCTTTGATAGATCCAAGCAAAATTGCCGTTATAGATCCTCTTGCATTGAAACCATCTGTGCTAATTTTGATTAAACTAAAACACACCTTTGTTGTGGAGCAATTTTTCCGAAAGTCAAATTGCTCTGGCTTAAGGATTTTATTGATCGTGAAAAAGTTGTGTAACTTATTACTTACTTATTATTATACTTAAATATTTTTGACAATACGGGTATCAGTGCTATTGGTCTGTAGTTGTTTAATTCGGTCTTTTTTCCCGTTTTATATATCGGTTTAATTATTGAGAATTTTAATCGCGCCGGGAAAACTCCTTCAGTCAACGACAGGTTTATAATGTGTGTCAGAGGTATAGCAAGAGATTTACAAAATTTTTTAATTATAGCTGTTTTAATCTCATCACGTCCAGTGGAATTTGTATTTTTTAGATTTAGTATTCGTTTTTGAATTTCGGAGTGTGTAACTAGTGTTAGTTAGATAGTTTTATCGATAATGTTCATGTTACTATCTAAGATTTTACAGTGGCTGTCGACATTTGACTTATTTGTTGATTGAATGAAATGAGTATTTAAGGTTTCGGCAATTTCAGGAATGTCTACAATTTCTTTGTCTTTTATCTGTATTTTTGTTATGCTATTATTAATTTTATTGCTGTGATATCTATTTATAATTGTCCAGGAGGTTCTGCATTTGTTTAGTGATTTTTTATACATTAAGTATTATTTATTCGTTGAGATTCATTGATGAATTTTTGTAATATTTTTGTATACATCTTATAGTTTTATTTTCAGATTTATTGGTTTAAGAAAATCGGTACTTCAGGTAAAGTTTTATTTTATTAACACAATATCTTTTTATCCCTCTTGTAATCCATCTATTTTTAAATGGTTTAAATAATTTTTTATTGTAATAGTGGGAAAGCATAAGTTATAGTACAATGTTAGAGTATCGTGAAACGTATTGAATGCCTCATCGGTGTTTTGTATATATATATATATATATTTGTAATGTATCAAGGAATGACAAAGAATTAACACAGTTTACAAATTTTTGGATATTATTTTTGCTGTAGTCTCTAATTTTTTCAAAATAAAAGCTGTTTACTTTATTTTGTCCTGGTTTTTGGCTTAATTTTACAGTCACTATTGACCAGTTTCATGGTCTGAGAGGGTCAGATGGTGGATATCACTGATATGTTGCTACAGATCAGATCTAAACAAGAATCCTTGCGAGTCGGGCGTGATATATGGTAAGTGAAATTATAAATGGCTAAAATTGTAAGTTAGCTTTTTGAGGAGGTTTTATTTTTTAAGATGTCTATATTCCAGTCTCCACACAATATAGTATTATTTGATTTCCATTTAGTATTTAATAGAATGTCTAAATTATTAAGCAAGTTATCAATGTCAGAGTTAGGGATCCTATATATGCAAACGATATTTAAGTCTAGTTTAGGTATTCTAGTTGCACAATATTAAAAGTAGTTCAGGATATGTGTGATCTTGTGGTTTGGTTCAGTATGTTCAAGACTATCATTAATCAATATACAAGAGCCGCCTCTCCTTTGAGTACGTGAGTAATTTGAAGTCATTTTATAATTTTTAATATGTAGATTTGACTCTCATCCAAGCTTTATAAATGTCTCAGTTAAGAAGATAATATGTATTTGGCCAATTTTTTTGCGTAATTCTTCCAAGGAAGCTTCTAAAATGTCTGATTTATTTAGTATTCCAGCAATATTTTGTATTATATGTAATAAAGTAATACATTGACTATTCTGGAAAAAGCTGATTTTTATTTATATTTTTTGTTAAGTAGTATGGGATAGTTCTTATTTAAGTAGTATCGTATTTATTCCATGTGCCTTTTGACTGTTTAATTTATTGCTGTTTTTAGTCTTAGTTATAATTGGAAAATATGATGAGATAGGTTTTTGTTAAGATGTTTGCGTTTTTTATTATTATTTCCTAAGGTTATTGCCAGTTATTATATTCCGACTCTATATATTTTCCGACTCTTAATAAATATATTGTTGTAAGCAAGACTATCAATTTCTAAGTAATTATAATAAGAATTTGGTTTGCTTTTGGTTATATGCACATTTATTGTTTAAACAAATGTACAGTTTGAATATTTGTTGCACAGTAATTTTATGTGATAATTTAAAAAATCAACATTTAGAATATTATTATTTTGTATACTAATCTAAAATATTTTATTTGATTTAAATTGGAATAATGTATTACGTAGATTTGTAAACAGTCTAAATGGATTGTTTTCATTCATGCCTAATCATATAATAATAATGTCTTCTTCGCTTATGTTTTCATATACATTTATTGTATTATGTAGTATCTGGGTTGATTGTGCTCCCGGCTTGATTATTGATGTTACTGAGTAGTTGTCATTCCATTTGTTTTTCCTAGCTGTATTCATTATTGTTCAATCCACGAATTTGTTCATCTCCTAATATTTTTATTTTATTTTTAGTATGTTGATTGCTTTGTTTCTTGGATTGATTTGTAGTGACATCTGTTATTCGGGGTAGTCCGATGGTGAGTTTATTTATAGGTGTTACATCTACATTTTCGTCAGATTTGCACCTCTTGTCTTTACTATGAGTATAAGTGGAGAGAAAGATGCTTTTGGAGTCTTTTCACATTACAGAGATTATTTTACTTTTTTGTTTGTTCTAGGTGTCGGTGTTAACCAAAAACTGCTGTCGAAGTTTACTTTTTTGAGAATATTTATTATTTTATCCTCCTCCTGAATAGTTATGTGCAGAGAACGGTTTTCAAAGCTCTTTGTAAACACAAAGCCAGATAAATAGCAATATTCAAAGTATTTCAAAGTTCAAACCAAGCAGGAAAGGTCATTAGGATCTTTTGTATTTCAATTTTGAATGTCGACGGTTAAGAACCAAATACTGTTATCTACAAAATCTCAATTTTACAGGAGAGCAAAAAAAAACTTAATATAAATTTAATATTAAAGTTATGGATTATTTATACACGCAATATTCTTATAAAATACTACACTTTATTACTGGTCACCACATTTTTATTAGAAATAACGAGAAGAACAATATTTTGTTAGTAGACCTAAACAAAAAACCAATAACCGAAAAAAGTAGATAGCAGTATTTGGTTCTTAACCGTCGATGTGTAAGGAAAGTCTCGTAGCAGCTACTACGCCGTAGCCCTGTAGGTGAAGTTGTAGCACTGTTGTAGCAGGTTGTAGCGGACATTTTAATGGAAGAATGTCTTTTTTACCGCACAAAATCTTCTTTTTTTATAATCCTCCCCCTAACACCATCAGGGTTTGTTATGATCTTTGTTATGTTCTAATACACTTTCCTATTCCTTTTAACATCGTTGTTGTTTTTCAATAATAATCATCATTTAAGTTAAATTTCCATTTAAAATTCTCCATATAAAAATGTCAAAATAAATTACAACTCAATATAAATAAAATTCAAATTATATAACTAAATCATAATTAGAACGGCACAACATTTAACTGATCACAGTTTTACCTACACTACAGAAAACCTAAGACCTTACCTACACTACAGTAAACACTGTTTAAATATTTTTTTAAATAGGGGGAATATATTGGTCCTGGATTTTATTTAATGTGAACCCAGTGTCGGCGTTAGCCCTACTAGCGCCCTGTGCTAAATTCATTCGGCGCCCCCTGACTTCAATCCGAATTCATACGAAAATGTCGGTCAGGCGGTCCTAAATATATTTAGAGCGTCCGTTGCCTAGTCGATAAGTAAGACCTTTGGTTTGCACTCGAGAGGGTGCAATGTGCATGTTCCTGGTGGAGACGTGTACCAATAACACGTTTTCCGATGTTAAGTACATAATACGGTTGCTCAATGCCATGAGACCCATGCTATATCATATGTATCACTCCGGCTAGACCGGAGTGATACCACAGCCTCACAGAAAACTAGCGTGAAACGGCGTTGTACTGTGTTTCGTTCAGTGAGTGAGTTAACCGGTAGCCCAACTTCTCTAATCCCTCGGATGTCAGTAGATGGACGGCGACGGCAGTTGCTTACCATCAGGTTACCCGTCTGCTCGCTTGCTCCCTAAATAAATCATTAAAATGAAACATGACGAGCGGTGCCTAATTTCACCCGGTGCCAGGCGTTTCTGCGCCTCTCCCCTAGCGTTGCTATTGTCAGTTAACTTGCTATTAAATACATGTTGGTCCCAATTTTTCAGATAAGATGTCGGTGGAGGGCGTGATGGTGTCGTACGACTACTCGGAGGACGACGAGGTGGCCAACATCCTGACCGTGTCAGCCTCCGGCATCATGTTCTCCCAACGCTGGGTCCTCACGCACGGCTCCATACTGTCACCGCTGAAGCAGGCACAGGTATGGCTGGGGACCTGTTCCCAGGGGAAGGGTGTGACAGTAAATGCTTTGACAGGAGTGGACACCACTTAGGCAAATACTGGTAAAGTTTTCGGAACAAACGCGCGACAGTTTTCTGGTGGCTGCAAGGCCGTGGTGTGGTATGTAGTATGGCATTTCGGTCGAGCCGGCCCATTCGTACCGAAGTATGGCTCTCAGGTATCACGGCAAAAATGGTTTTATGATTGACATCATTTCAGGTGATTAGCAACGCGAAACGGCGGCCGATCCTGAACGACGAGTTCTACGCCAACCTGCCTGAGATATACGTGACATGCGAGAAGCGCGGGGGCGGGGGAGCGTACGACAGTGTGGAGAGACTTAGCAGGGAGCGAAGTGATGACCTCACTGACTTGGACCACAGTAGTTACCATGTGCGAGTGCTTACGGGCAGGTGAGAGTACAGAAGGGTAGCAGTTTTCTGAAATGCGGCGGGTGTGAGCGAGAGGCTCAGCACGTAGAAGAGTGATCACTTCACTGACTTGGAACACAGTAGCTACCATGTGAGAGTGCTCACGAGCAGGTAGAGTATAGAATGGTGGCAGTTTTCTCAAATGCGACGGGTGTTAGCGAAAGGCACAGCAGGGAAAAGAGTGACGACCTCACTGACTTGGACCACGTAGCTACCATGTGAGAGTGTTTACGGGCAGGTAGCTAGAGTACAGAAGGAGTCTGGGCGGCAGATAGGGTTGCCATCCGCGTCCGGGCTTCCTCAGATTTCATAAAAAATACTGATAAACTTAAAATGCGAATGTGGAATATCCCCAGGATAGTCCACGCGTGGCAGTGCGGAGTTCTGGACCGGTGCGTGGACGCGATAATGTTCAGCTGGACAATCGGCCACCGCGACGGCGACGTGCGTGCACAGACGCAGCTCGGCAAGGCACTGCTGTCCGTCTTCGTGCTGGTCGACCTCGAGAGTGGGAGAGGTGGGTCCATGTTTAGATATAGTTCAACTCGTTGTGCACGCGGCCCTATGTGTAGGTAAATCTTGTTTACTCAGACAAGGGCCGCGCGCACAACTGAGTTGAATATTATGCAAGTAGTTTTAGCCCATAAAAGCTGACCCCTTCCTAGAGACGACGTGGACCAAGCCTGTATTGTTGCGTCGCTACAACATTACGTTTTAGCGTTCTTTTGTTAATCGCATCTACGCAACTTTTGTTATAAGGGTTACCAAATTTTCCGTTCGCGTATTAATATATAGTTTTATGATATAATCGTAAAATATCTATACTCTTAAATCTATGAAAAAATAATGGGAATCATAGTTTTCATGTAATGTTTTTAGGGATGCTTTAGGGCTTATTGAAGAATTAAAATACCTTACGCCATGAAAACTTTATTCGTATGTGAGTTAAAGTTAAACCTTTTTATGTACTCTTCAAGGCACCGCTGAAACAGTAAAAAAGTATTAGATTATAATAAATATAGAAATTAGTTATCTTTACTGGCTTACCCTACGTCAGCTAGGGCCTAACCTAAGTCAATTAAATCGGAATTGAATCGTTACGTACAACATTAATTTCCACATTATACTTGAACGGAGAGATACCACGGCCTCATAGAAGACTAGCGTGAAACGGCGCGGCGTGGTGTTGTGTTTCGTTCAATGAATGAGTTTACAGGTAGTCCACCTTCCCTAATCCCTATTCCCATTCCCTATTCCCTCATAGCAACGCACTTGCGACTTTTTGGATGTCGCGAGTGTCCATGGGCGACGGCAGTTGCTTACATCAGGTAACCCTTCTACTCGCTTACCCCCTAAATATCATTAAAAAAAGACATTGGTGAAAACATGTTATTGGCATCTCGCTGTATAAAATGTTTTGTTTTATGCTGTAAGTTTTCCAAATAAAATCAAATACGAAGATGACCAAAAAAAGGAAAGGATATTAAGGAATTAACCTTTCCAGCTGGTGTTACAAGCAAAAAAAATTGGTTCACAGATAAAACCCACCATCTTTGGGATCCTTAGCCAGGGTCCAATCGTGTCTCCAGCCGGAGACAGACCCCATGTTGTTCGGGATGTCAGGGAAGAAGTGGTAATTCTGCTGTATAGCGTGCTTCTTGAGCATGCCCGCCACGCCCAGGGCGAGACCACCGACGACCATGCCGTGGACGGAACCCACGTAGAGGGCGAGGATGGGACCGCAGGCTAGACCACCTGAAATGTCACCACCCATATCCATACTTCCATAATTATATGTGAAAGTGTGTCTGTCTATCACCTCTTCACGCCCAAACAGCTGAACCAATTTTGCCGAAATTTGGTATGGAGAATAGTGTCTCCATACCAAATTTGGTTGCGGTTCCCGTGCAATAAACTAATTTTGGCTCCAGATTTACAGGCATCAGCCATTAATAACATCGCATCAGGACTGAGCCCACAGTGATAATGGCATATAGTATTATTATTGTGATTAGTTTCGGATGCATTTTGCCATGGGAGACTCGTGTTTCGGCGCGAATGGGCCGACTCGACCGGACGAAACGTCTCGGTTTCACAGAAAAAGAACGTGAGCCGGCGATGTATAAATCCACTCATTAGACAAGTGAGTGGATTCGGAGGCCCTATTCCTCTTTTCGCTCAGTTTAGCCTAATCTCTTTTAAAGGGACGCACTTTTGTGCCTTCGCCCCCAATCTCATTCATTGCTTCTTTGTCCTGTTATATCTTTAAAAAGAATTCGAAGAAATTACCCAAGAAATAGTTCACGTAGTCGTCCTTCTGCCTCCAGTTCTGAACGGTGTTGGCGACTACGGCGAAAGTCGCACCCATCGCCACGTACGGGGTGGTGTGGAATGCGTATCTGTACAATATGACAGATTTGTGAGTTCATGAGGCCATGTTCTCTAGCATTTTTGCCACGCGCAAATCTCTTGTGCACATGTCAAACACATGTAATGTCATTGAAACGCCAACTACAATTGCTTACAGGTAAGCAATTTATAAACAATTTTTTGTTGTCATGACATTGCTTGTTTAACGTGCGTATAGATTTTGGGCGCGCATGCACCCATGCAAAAACGCTAGCGAACACGGCCACGGTAACTTTTTTAAGCACTGAGAACCTCCTGACCCTTTTTCCAGGCGTCTAAAAAAAGGGTCTTTGAAAAAGTGTTTCGTTTTCTCAAAACTGAACTGTGAGTAATGCGTTTTTTAGAACCGTCTCGTTTGCTTAAGCACAAGTTTGCTCAAGGCGTCGACTCTATTGGACCTTAAACCTTGGCAATGCTCCGGTGGATAAGGTTAGTTACGCCACTGGTGTACCTTCTCGAGATCGTTGCCCACTTGGTGGCGTGTGAGAACATGAGCACGTCGTATGTTGACAGCACCGCGCCCACCAGCAGCCCGTAACGTGACGTCACGAATACCTGAAAAGTGATATTGATGTATTTTAGACACTAATCAATACCACCATCGTAAACCGCCTAAAACTCTATTCTTAACGTGTTAGGTGACTTTCGGTTCTCTCAGCCAGCGACCGCGGCCAAGAAATATTCCAATGAAATGCCACTTTATGAAAAAGGCGTAGCTATAGTGCGAATAGAAATAAACGAAACAGACAACACAATTTTGTTGTCTGTTTCGTTTAGTTTTAATTTAAGTAGAATAAGTTTAGTTCTATTATTTGTGAGCAATAAAGAGTTTATCTATCTATAGATTACCTTCTTCCACATGTCACAGCCATCAGGTGTGTCGTAGTATCTGTAGTTGACCAGACTGGTCGTGTCGGGTTTGCAATCACGTTTGAAATCACACATTCTGTAGGTTTTTGCAAGAATCGCGATGGGAATTTAAAATTTATTACACATTAGTTTTTAAGAGATAACGTCCGTCAGACTGACTGCAGTAATTGAATTGGTCATTGAAATGTGAAAATGTCAAAATGTGTCGACAATAAACTTTTTTCGTGAAGCTGCCGGCGATTTATAAAAAGGGGAGTCCGTACTTAAACGACACGTATAAAGTGTAGTGTCGTGTCGCCTTAGTATTGTCTCGACTGCAATGTTAAACATCATCTATCACTAACAATGATCCTTATCTATTCCCAGCGAGCGCAGCGCCCTTGCGACCGCTTTCCGAACTGTTCGACATGGTGAAACCAGCCCCGGATCGAGGGAGCGAAGTTCTAGTACATTCCACACCCTTTGGAAATGAGGTATGTATACCATGACGTGGCTCACGGCGAAGTATAAGAGCTTTGGTTCGCACTCGAGAGGGTGCAGGTTCGAACCCCGGTGGAGGCGTGTACAAATGAGACATTTTCCGATCCCAAGTACATAATACGGATGCTCATTGCCGTGGGAGAGCCATGCTTCGGCACAAATGAGCCGGCTCGACCAGAGTGATACCACGGGCTCACAGAAAACTGGCGTGAAACGGCGTTGTGCTGTGTTTCAATCAGTGAGTGAGTTTACCGGTTGCCCAACTTCCCTAATCCCCTATTTATATATTCCTGTTTCCTATTTTCTCATAAATGGCCGGCAACGCACTTGAAACTCTTCGGATGTCGCGAGTGTCCATGGGCGACGGCAGTTGCTTTCCATCAGGTAACCCATCTGATCGCTTGCCCCCTAAATGTCATAAAAAATAAACTTTTTACGTACGGTTTCCGCGCGATAAACAAATTTTGGCGTGACAGTTGTGGTAGGCATCACCTACTAAGGAAATTACATGTTTGTCCAGGTATTTCTGAACACAGTGACCAAGGGCTGCGTGTGCGGCGCGGTGGGCACGCGGCCGTCGCTACTGCTGACGGACTGCGCCAGCTCGCTCGGCTCAGAAGGCGGACCTGTATATAGTGACGCACCAGAGTAAGTATGACTCTCCATACGAATACACTCCAGAAATCCAAACTCAACGGTCGCTAACTGTTCTTAAGGTATCTAAGGGGGTCAAGCTTTCGTTGGCTAGGCCGGAAGCCTTCCGCGCGCTTCCCGTTAATAAAAAACTATTGAATAATTCGAAACCCTAAAGAGGTCTTAAGAACTTTTTACTTTGCTTACATATTCACCTTTAAAATTGATATTTTATGTTATTATTTTAAAAAGTTACCAAAAGTAGATTTTTTATCACATTTGAGCGTAAACCTCGTCTCTGGCTGATATACCAAATATTACTTAGTGGTGATGAGCAGGCGCCGAAAAGGAAGGTCTTTTGACTCTTTTGACCGACTGAGACAGCATGCTCAGTTTGGGCCAAAATCCTACTGATGTCTTTTCATTTCAGTCTTTGTCATAATGGCCGTTCTATGAAATTTTAATAGCGTCATGCAGGAATGTGACACGCAGCCTGATATGCCACTAAACGTGAAGTAGTCCAGCCGCATATTAAAAGATTTTCTGTACACACTCCGTTCAGACCGTTCTTCGTTCGACCGCACGCTCTGCAACCTACACGGCTTGATGGAATTTAACGTATGAGGTATCGTTAGATTCGTCTTGACAGCGCAAGTAACACTGGGTGCGTTAAAAAATTAAAAAATGAAAATGGCGAATTTTGCAGTTAAAATTGTGAGGTTTTATTTCCGCCCATTTAGGGGTCATGTAGTCGGGTTTTTGGTTTTTGGACAATTGGCTTGTTTGTACGGTATCTCACAGGTATCCGAATTTTCTGATCGGAAATTCGTATAATATGCGGTCGGGCTTATCTCTCACATAACATCCCCAGATCATCGTTAGTGGGGATGGTGGTGTGCAGCGTGTCGTGGTGGCGCGGCGAGTGGGTGGGGCTGACGCTGGCGGCGCCGCTGCGCACCGTCCTCGCGCACAAGCTGAGCGTACCCACCGCCGCGCCGCAGCGTGCGCCACCGTCGCCACGCATCGCCGCCGTACTGGGTAAGAGGCGAGAGCTGTTTGGTTGACACAGACCGCAGAGTTGTAAAGATGTGACCCGTCCTAATCAGGCCTGGATTTATAAGTGCTTCTATAGTCCAGTGCTTTATAATATGATTTGTTTCAGAGTCAATAGATGCGTGTACTGTGCTCGTGCGGTGCGGTAACGCGTGGGGCGCTGGCGTGTACGTCGGCGGCGGTCACGTGCTCACGTGCGCGCACGTCGTGAAAGACGTACGTAAGATCTTTTGTCTCGCTCGCATTTTTTTTTACTCATAATTTTTTATTCTGGCGCACCCATAAGGTGCTTACGCAAGTGAATGCGCATGCAAAGCTTAAGATTTATATTCCTGTTGTCTCACTCGCGAACGCTTACATCGATCTACGCTGTACGTTGGAGTTTTCCCCTGAAGGTTAAATATATGCACGTTATTATTAATTTATTAACAGGTTGCCTTTAATTCCAGTACACTACAGAAAAAGTGTCCGTATACTGGCAGGGTGTGAAAGAGACAGCGATAGTGCGGTACTCTTCCCGCGACGGGCGTGCGTACGACGTTGCGCTGGTGTACGTCGACCCGCGCCACTACGCCGGCATCAAGGCCGCAGAGTTCTCACACAGACCGCCAGAGAAAGGTAAGAGAGATAGAAATATGTACACTTTTTGTCTACATGTAGACTATAGTAGTATAACGGCGATTAGTCTACTTGATTAAATTTTTTCTTCATGCTAATCGTTCTATTATTTCAATATTTTATAATCTATACTAATATTATAAAGAGGAAACCTGTATTTTTGTATTGAAAAGGCTACTGGACCCGAAATAGAACAGAAGACTGACTGACTAAATTGCTTTTTATTTTATTCCAATCGGACAACCCATTCAAAAGATAATACGAATTTATAATTGGTATAAAAATGAATGATGGCCGCCGGCCGATATGTGTTGCACGACTCGCACATCTATGAAACAGACAGCAGCACAAAACTAAAAGAGTTAAGCAGGTACGAAACAAAGAAATGTAACACGAATAAAAACTTATAAAAACATACATACAAAACAAATATTTTTTTCAGAGAGCTTCAAAAATATATGTCCACCCGTGCGAAGCCTTGTACGTTATAAACCTATTAAAATGTTGTTTTATTAAAACGCTTTTCAATACCGCCAAAAACGCTATCCCTCGTGGTGTGACGTCATACAAGTAGTATTTTGTACTCTATAATAAAAAATACGTTTTTTAAAATGATATGTTAAATATTTTTGACAGTTTTGTTTAAGGGCAAAATGTTTGTGTCTAAAGTGCCAAGAAATTTAAAAAGAAAAGAGCTGATATATACTCAAAAATATTAAACTTCATATAAAAGGTAAATTAAACAATCAAACAAGTTTTATTTAAAAGCTTTGATTGATTAGAGATGTATAAAGGTGATATTTAATTTGAATTTGTCGAGAAAATATATTTTACAACTCTTTTGTATCATCATTTTACTTTTATTATAGACAAAAAAGTTTTACTCAGTAGTGAAACTCATTTTTGTTTGTGGCTGACAATACTTGAACCCTAGCCCATGAGCGCGTTGAATAAAAAAAATGACTACTGACAAGACATCCTTTTCGGAAGTACCGTAAAAGCGTTATCGCAAGTATATATTAAAAATATAAAATAATATTTTAAATTCGACTTATCAATCCTTAGCTTTTTTTTCATGTAAAGGTTAAAATACTTTTCGATAGGTCAAGTTCTACTTTTTTTTTTTTTCGAAAGGGTCTAAGCTACTGGTCTGGTTAAGACCTAGGTAGTTTAATCGTGGCTATAACTAGTCTGGTGCTAGTTGGTTTGGAGACGAAAAAATGAGGGGGCCTGGCCCCCCCTAACATCACACGGGTGATGTTCTAATCGGGGAAATGTTGGGGAAAGCTACGAGAAGCTATTTTTATCTGACGGTGGACCGCCACCAGCCAAATCACCGCCTTTTATATACACTACTACCCCCTAACTAAACTAAATACTCCTAAAAATTTTTAATTTACTAAACTTGAAGCTATGGATTTCCGCAAAGTAACGCCTGATTCTATTAAATAAGAGTAAAGTATTTTAATTTAGACTTTGTATCAATCAACCATTCAATATTTGTTATACTTTATTTAATACTTATATTATAAATGCGAAAGTTTGTGAGTCTGTCTGTCTGTTACCTTTTCACGCCCAATAATACGGAATAGAGCAAATTTTGTAAACATCCAAATGAACCAAACAAAGTACCAGAGTTATAAGACTCTGGAAAAATATCTTCAAAAATATTTAACGATTCTCGTCAACAATGCGAGCAGTCTCGACACGACACGATCGTAATACCTAGAAGTGAAATAAAATCATAGTGTAGCAAGCGACAAGTGACGAGTGCACGCGCCGGCCGGCTCTCTGTGAGTTGTGATCCATGTGTGCGTGACTTGCGTGCATGTAGCGTGCGCGCGCGTTGAGACAGATAACAATTCTCCAAATACCTATTTTACTACGCTCGCGGCTCTACACAATCCTCTAAACCCACTATCATAAAAATTTGCATTCAATATTTTTTTTTTTATACGCATCTCCCTTTATATTTGCTAAAAGCGATATTATTGTTTTAGCGTTAGTCAACTGTACCGGACGGGGACTTTGAGCTACACGTCCACCTTCCAAAGATGTACTCCGTACCTGATCGGCCTCAGCTTAGGAATGATGCTCAGAAAACCGCCGAAAATTGGAAAGGTAGGTTATTGTTAAAGCTAAGCTTAGCAAAAGTGATGGTAAGTTTTTGAGGTTACATTTTTGTTAGTATATTGCACAGTTTTTTGGACGACTATAACTCGTGTGAAATCACTGATTAGTTACTTATTATGTTACCAGAGTGCCAAGTGCGAGTTTCACATTCACATTTTATATGGAATTTGTAGATCTAATTTTCACATTTTATATGGAATTTATATGGAATTTGTAGATCTAAGTATAGCTGTACAAACTCCATATAAAATCAAAAAACGCAAAACGCGTTCAGGACAGAAGTTAATAAAAAAAAAATCGCACGCGGCCGCGGCACTCTGATTAAAAATAAAAGAACTGCTTTAATTAATAAATACAATAGAATTAATTAGTGAACGTGAAATAATCTGACATTCATCTAAAAACAAGTTCTGAACAATCCCAATGAAACAAGCCGAAACTTACCTTTTTTTTGCGGTACTTTTTTTACCTATTATGTACGGTATTATTTTTTTCTATACCTACTAACGCAGAAGCAGCTTGCTTGATTACGAAATTCAAATTAAACATCACAGAAACTTTTGGTTTTTTAAAATATATTTTAAGTAATATTTTATTTATTCGTAGTATTTTGATATGATATATAATACCTCGTGAAAGCTAATGATGTCCATGAGTTATTATATTTTAATAAAAATAATGCCCATTTTTTATGACGAGGTCACAATGCAGATAATATATAATTATTTGATTGCTAAATGTTTCTTCGATGGCGGAACAATTAAAAAATATATATTTCAAGACAAGTTACAGCACAAAGCGAAGAAGGCTAACAAATTTTATAGCTCGATCACCGAAAAGGCAGTTTATCTTTTGAACTATTACTACTAATTTAATTAACTTACGATTTTTTGAATTTTTTATTTACGAAATACAAAGAAGCCTATTCTCTTGCAACTAGAATTAGACAAGAGAATAATAATTTATATTAAAATAAAACATAATTAAAAGAAAATTTTATAGATTACTAGCGGACCAGACCGACCTTATGCTGTCGGTTTATCAATCTAAACCACTCTCAGACCTCCCAAAACACATGAAAAGTTTCATCAAAATTGGTTCAGTCCTTTAAGAGGACTTCAGTTACAAACACACGTACACTAGAAACATTAAGATAGCTCGGAAAATACCGGCTTTAAAACCAACTTTGCACTTACAGTTCCTCCGTGTACTCGGCTGGCTGGTGTTTGCGGCGCTCTGGGGCGGGCTGCTCTGGGCTGGGGCGGACGCGGGCGATCTCCAATACCGCTATGACGTCATATTCGCGGCGCAGTACGCAGCCCTCGCGCCGCTCGCCGTAGGCCTCGCCTTCGCCTGGCTCATATACACCGTGCACAACGGATATTTCAGTGAGTTATATAAATTGAAACTATTATCATTAAGAACAAAAAAAAAAACTTATTTTTACAGTATTTCCATGGGAGCTATGATATACCCTCTATCCAACAATTAAGGAATAATCAACATCGGTGCATAAAAAACGATTCACGAAGTTATCCGCAAACAAACATAAAATATACGGTCGAATTCAGAAATCTTTACAATTAAGTTTTCGTAAATAAGTAGAATAAAAAAATATAATAATTTATTTAGTAAGTTAGTAGTTAACCTACCACCTGTTCGGGAACTAGCCGTGCGAGAAGAACCGGTGTAAGAAACTCGTACTCTTTTAAAATACAATCAAATGTAACTTATTCAATACACTGTTAATAAAAAATAAATAGTGACCTCATTGTAATAACTAACATTATAGAAGTAGCCTTGTAAACATTATGACGACCTCTGTGGCTCAGACGGAAAGCGTGGGGGGTTGCGGGTTCGATTCCCGCCGGTGGAGCAAAAAGTTTTCAATGTTCCTGGGCCTTGAATGTGTATTAAATAATAAAAATCTTAAATATGTATAAAAAATAGTGTAAAAGGTATTAAACATACTTCCGTTGTCGGGTACCTGTAACACAAGTCCATCGCGTACTTAGTACGGGGCCAGAATGACGTGATGACCATTAAAAATAAAAAAAAACCTTGCTGTTTAAGTGCCAGGATGTGCCGTCGTTAATAAAATCATTAGCCTTATAGTTTTGACACACAAACTTTCTTTGACTCGTTTTTTAAATTTATTTATAGAAATATTTTGAACGTTTTCTGGGATTTTATTATAAAGATCTATATATGACCTTTGAAACATTTACTTACTTTACTAAGTCTGATCACTGGTAAAAGGACCGTTTTTGTCGCGAAGAAATTTTGCGATCCCGAAAAATAAAATTCAACATAAACTAAGGTGCCAGAAACATCTTGCTTCGTACTAAAATCTCAAGGTATATTTATATTCTTTTCAGGTACCCTTGCCGGTTTACTAAGTAGCCGACCGCTTCTCTTCATAAGTCGAATTTCTTACGCTCTCTACCTTACACAATTTATAGTGTTCCTAACTAACTCGGCGATTGTGAAAACTTCGAGGGAATTCACTATTATTTCCCTGGTAAGAATTTCAAAGTATCTCATTGAATGGTTCTAGGTAATATTTATTTCAGACATTCTTTATCGAGTCTTATAAAATATGTTTTAAGGAGTTTTACAAAATTTCATTTATTTAAAAGAGGTAAAATGCGAAGTGGACTCGAGCATAAAGTGTTCTGTAAAAATGTTTACGTGAAGGATAAACAGCTTAAACAAACTTTGTCGTGTCGACGGCATTCAACGTAGACGTACAGCCTAGAGAACCAAATGACCTATCGAAAAAATATTCTAGTATCTATTACGAAAATTTGTTTCGATTGTAAAGGTTCGCCCTAAGTGGAAGATAAATGAAAATTTAAATGTTCGTAAATGTATATTAAGTATAAAATATGTA
>JAOTAV010000008.1:265567-287242 GCA_026546445.1 Cyclargus thomasi
TTCATCAAAATCGGTCAAGCCGTTTCGGAGGAGTATGGCAACGAAAACTGTGACACGAGAATTTTATATATTAGATTGTTCCTTTGAAGTTTAGCTACGGCTATTGCTGACTGTTTCCTGATCGCTATTTTTACATAATAACCCTGCCGTCTACTCGTTTTTCCTAAGTGCATTAAAAAAAATAATGCACAGTGTTCATACCCCTGGAGTAGAATGGCTGCTGGCTAGGCTTGTATATTGGAGGAAATTGGAAGGGAGCCAGTTGACGGACCTACGTCATTTAGTCGGTAATTATATGCAAGTCGTGATCTCTCGACTGAGTTTGACATAACCCGACCAAAATACTTATCGCGATCTGTATCTCTTTCAAATTCTCGGATTGTACATATTTTGAGGAAATGCGTGAAAAGTTTTGGTGGGGCTTTTCATTCTTGTCAAAGCTTAAAATGAAAATGAAAGGAGATTTGCTTTGTTAACTCATGTTTTATTCCATGATTTTTTGGTGATTTATTTTGATTAGTTTGCATTTATTTAACATGGTTTTCACTGAATGTACAGTGAGTTTGACCGTGTGACCACCTTTGTTAGTGAGTGAGTGAGTTACGTTTTTTTGGGAATGGGGACGGACGAGATAACATGTATTGATAATGGTGTATGTAAAGTTGTGGTCATGCTTTTTAGTTCCCCAAATTATAACGTCTGGGTGAATGAGAATTTTCCTTCAGCAGGGCTAGCATGGCGTCAGTAGACATACGAAAGTTTTTCGGCATAAACTAACAATTATCTACCGATTACGTGGCGGTCGGAAACAGAAAGTTTCTTTCTTATCTCGATCTCTTCCGTCGTCGAACGTCTTATAAGATTTTAAGGTTTCTGCCATTTTGAAGCTTGAGCAGAAGAGTATGCTCTGTTATTAGAAATTTGATATAGAAAATAACTTCCATTAACTTAACTCCGAAGTATCGACGAGGAACTGCTACGCGAAAAGTTTGGAGCATGATTCTAGTAAATCGAATGTCTTTAATCTCAAGTTTTTAAGCCAGTACCTATGTGCTCGGAATAAAATAAATAAAATTGTATGCTTTACTAGTAGGGAGCATAACAAAAAAAAATTCAAGAAAAAGGTAGGAAAGCAGGGACGACGGACGATGTCGCGGGCAAATGCTAGTAATATATTTAAAACATATGTAAACACTCGAAAGCACTAGTAATATCTGTTTTTAGTTTTCGGACCCTCTATATACCGATATCTATACTTCAAGGTAACTTCAATGCCGCCAGCCGTAGAGACACAATATACGTTTTAAAAGTTGTATTAAAATACGTCAAGCGCCCACCTCAGCCACACAATACCCCGTGAGAATAGCGGTCGGTGTACCGTTGTATGCTGTACATGTTGTATGTTGTATGTATGTTGTATGTGTTTGTTGTATGTTGTATGTATGTTGTAAGTCATGCCTTGTATGTTATATATCATACGCCGCAAAAAACACAATCTTACGTAAACCGTTGAGTCATCGCTGGTGTCCATGAGGTGGTGCCTCCATGAGGGAATAGGAATAGGGGGGATAAGGGACCACCGGTAAACTCACTCACAGGACGAAAGACAGCACAATGCCCTTTTACGCCAGTCTTCTGTGAGACCGTGGTGGCGAATCGTAGCTCTCCCACGATAATGAGCATTAGCATTATGTACTTGAGATCGGAAAATGTCTCATTGGTACACGCCTCCACCGGGGTTCGAACCTGCACCCTCTCGAACGCGAACAAAAGGTCTTACCCACTAGGCCATGGACGCTCTAACTCGATCGTACATCGATCAACGGCTTTTACTGTATTCGCCTTTATTCGTTAAATACAGTCAAAATTAACCAGAGACCTTTTATGCTTTTCTAATGAGAAAAGAGAAAAAGGTTGTAGACCCTTATTGTTGTCTGAAAATCTAGTACGTCATCAAAATCTTGAGAATTAGGTACCCTATTTTGTACGCAATCAAAAACATGATGCAGTATCCATGTATCAAAATAAATACCACTGAGTAATAACTCAGCATATACAGTAGTGTATCTTAGCCGTCTTAGAAATAAAATTCATTCGATATTATAATTTAAGTACACTTGATTAAGGATGGCTTTTCTTATGCTCGAAAATAGCGGCTTCATATTTATATCCAGTGCCAGCTTACGTTATTCCAGTATATCTACGGCTGGATTGGGTAACAAGATTGTAATAATATAAACCGGCGCTAATTTAAGAGTAAGTAAAGTTAAGATGCTCTTGGTACATTCTGATTAAAGATTCGCAGGGCCCTCTTCAAATTAACGGTTGACGGACAGTCGCCGTGCCGTATTGCGCCTGTGGATATGCGAAAGAGTCTATACAAGTTCACACATTACTGAGACTAGTATGTAAGCACGGGGCGGCGCGTGGTCACGCGACCGTATGCATGTTATTCTACTGCTTATTATTTATACTATGTTCTGTTAGTATAAATAAGGTAAAGTGTCCTACTGTCTTTAACTCGTAAGTGCTTGGTGATTAAAAGTCAATTAATTATTTCCTTTTAAATATAGAGAGTGGTGATTAAAGTTTGCAATTTAAGCTAAATAAGGAGAAGGTATTTCCGTAGGAACATGTAGGAATTAGGAAAGTAATGCTTCAGCGTATCTTTTGGCTTGCTTTTGATATCTTCTATCAAAATTATTAAATATTAGACAACGCCCGAAACTGAGCTAAGCCTAAAATTCGTTTATCGCGCTGTACATTTTCCGGGATAAGAAGTATCCTATGTCCTTCCCCGGGACTCAATGTATCTCCATACCAAATTTCAGCAAAATCGGTTCAGCTGTTTGGGCATGAAGAAGTTACAAACAGACAAACAGACTTTCGCATTTATATTATTTCCCACACCTGCGTAACAGACTTAAAACCAGGTCTGTTACGCAGGAGTAATTTTATAGTGCCCAAATGTGTGCGCAGTACACAGGAGCGCTCTCTCTTTCTTTACTCTCATAACCCAGTAGAACCGATGACCGACAATACTGGCGAGAGATCAGGCGCAGAACCGACTTTTTACGTGTCCATCCAACGCATTGATCATCTCACTTGCCAGAAAATTAGGTGATCAGCCTGCAATGTCCTAAACAAACTCGGTAATAACATGTTTCCAATCGAACCCACGACCTCCGATTCAAGAGCAGCAGGCCTAACTAAGACACTTACAGCAATATTGCTAAGAGCGATTCATTTTGTGATTATTCTTGTAAATAACTAATAATTTTGCTAAACAACAATTTCACAATCAATTTAAATTAATTTTGAAAGTAGCTGTTATATAAAAACTATTCGTTTTTTTTACAAAATGTTCTAAAACGAATTGTAGAGCAATTCCTTTGCAATATTGCTATTACCTCTTTAAGCCTACTTAACTCTGTTCTGTGTGGAGTCACATAAGTATGGATAAGTACAGACATAGGTTACCCTCATTGCTTATATAGAGACTAATATGTAATGGTTATGATGTGATGTAAATTAATACTGGAACAGCGTCCTGTTGTTCTCGGCTAAGGACTGGTATAGCCGGCGCCTGGCATGTGCTAGATGAATGTTGATTGTTATTGTTGATTGTTATCTATGTTTAGTTTAGTGAGATATCTATATATTGATACGCGAGCGGAAAACTTTGTACCCCTTTTTACGAAAGATGCATAGTCGTAAAAGCATGACATTTCTCCCAGTTATAGTTGATATATGGGAGGAGCGTGGAATACCAACATTATTTTAAAATATGCTTAAATCTTGCATATTTTTAATAAATAAAACGCTACGCACACTACAATGTTTTGACATGACACAATAATCATACCCGAAATACTCTTTCGTTACGGTTGAAGTCTGTGATTTTTTAATGAATAGTTTAGTAGGTCTGGTAATGAGATCTTTAAAATTGAAATTGAAGTCTGTGATAGATTATGGTTCTTTATAGCTCCTATAAAACTTATTATTTTTAATATTTTAAGTCGAATTTCGACCATAGTGCGACCTCTGATATAATTAAATCCTATCTATACTAATAATATTAAGCTGAAGTATTTGTTTGTTTGTTTGCTTGATTGTTAATTGGTTTGAACACACTTAGCTCATAATTGAAAAAATATTTTTGTGTTATTTAGTCCATTTGTCGCGGTAGGCTATCTAACATCACGTTACGACCAATAGGAGCCGGGCAGTAATAAAAAAATACTGTTAAAACGGGCTAATTTATAATGTTAAATTAGCCCGTTTTAACAGACGCGCGTACGTAGTTGCGGGCTAGTCCATATTATCAATGGAAATGTGTGAATAGAAGGCTCCATCAAGAGAAGTTTACACGGATGCCATGGGATAGTATAGTTACGCCACTGCAAAGTGTACCTCTACATTAATTACAGTGGAGTTACGTATTCAAGAGTCTTAATAAAATGTAAATGTAGGCTATTTTTATAGAGGTATAAAATTTTCTATTCCGCCATGTTAGATTTCCGCCATTCGCAATTTCCGTAAAGGCGCAATGTTTCCGCCATCATCCGCCAAGTGTTGATGACAGAGATGTTGATGACATAGGAGAAAGGTGAAAAAATGTCATTTTACATATCCGCTTAAGGTAATTGCGCACTTTCGTCAGAATCGCTCCGAACGTGCAACGTTTTAGAATTCGTTGTAACTTGTATGTAATTTACGCTGGCTCTACATAATTATCGCGCAAGCGTCCACAGCAGCGAATAGGTAACGTATTTAAGATAAGGGCAAACAAACGAGTAAACGGGTTACGGGTAAGACGGATAGCAATGCGGAAGGGGGCTTCCGGACCCCCGTGACACCCCCCTTCTATACGCCAATGAGAGGGGCCTTTAAATCTCACACTATATACCATATAAGCACCGCACTTCTACCGTGGCTATGCGGCGCGTTTGGCGCGTACCCGACAAATGTGCAATGACCTCAAGACCATTCCGTAAGGTTTTATGTCTGGCAAAGTTAATATATTATATTAGCTTGTCTGGAATCTATGAGCATTAAACTTTTATGCTTAGTTTCTCTGCGTTATAGTAATTCTACTTTAAAGTGGTTTTACATTATAGTAAAATCTATAAATACAGTTTTCTATCTGTTTTAAATATATCGACGGTTAAAAACCAAATACTGCTATCAACTTTTTTTCGATTATTGGTTTTTTGTTTAGGTCTACTAACAAAATATTGTTCTTCTCGTTATTTCTAATAAAAATTTGTGGTTACCAGTAATAAAGTGTAGTATATATATAATATAAGTATATCTATAATATAAGTATATATATAATTCTTCTGTGAAAAATTCTTGTCTTAAACGACTGGATCGATTTTGATGAAATTTTTTATGTGTGTTCAAGGGGATCTGAGAATGGTTTAGATTCTCAAAATAGCTCGGCAGGACAACGTCTGCGGGGTCAACTAGTATTTTATAAGAATATTGCGTGTATAAATAATACATAACTATAATATTAAATTTATATTAAGTTTTTTCCATCTCCTGTAAAATTGAGATTTCGTAGATAGTAGTATGTGGTTCTTAACCGTCCATATGTGAAATAATATAATATAACCTGTGCTACTTAATTAGGCACATGACCTTGACAAAGTCATTTCGGTAAATTTTAAAAACATAACGAATAGTCAAAAACAGACAATACGACACAAGCATCGTTATTTAAGCTTGTTTTATTTAGCTAAAGTATCGACACCGATACAAGGTAACAATTGACTAGTTTTCTGTTGCTGTTTTTTGACATTTTGTTATGTTTTTTTTTTTTTTTCCAAAAATGACTTTGTTAAGATCTTGTGCCTCGTTAAGTAGCACAGGTTTAAAATACTAGTTTAAATATTATATATAATATACTAATTTAACTTGTTTAAATATAATATTCTAGTTTAAAATTTAGTAAAATTTGTATATCACGGGAACCGTACATTTTCCCAGCATAAAAGTATCCTATGTATTGCCTAGACTTAATAGCTGTTAATTAAAAAAATATATTTATTCGAATCCGTTCATTAGTTCCGGATTTCATTCATAAAATTTTCATGTTAATACTTGTTACTAAAGATCTTATTATATGAATACTACCATAGAGGAATTAGGCAATTGGTCAAAAAAAAAACAAACTTCAACCATAGACAAACGAGAATTTCGTGTATGATTATGTGTCATGTCAAAATATTGTAGCATGCGTTTTTGTGGGCGCAGCGTTTTATTTATTCAAAATATGCAAAACGAAAGCAGACTTTAAAGTAACATTGGTATTCCACGCTCCTCCTCCATGTCAACTACAACTGGAAGAAATTTCATGTCTGTACGCGTCTTTCTTAAAAAAGTGTGCTAAGTTTTTTCTGACGTATTAATATACAGATAAATAAATCAATAAAATGCATATTTTAATCCAAAATATATTATGTTTACCCTCTGTGCTTGTGCAGTTCAACCAGTGTTAAATCAAAGTATTTAAAATGTTTCCGAACAAATTTTGTTAAATTTATACCAAAAAAACTAATAGATTATAATACCACAAGACAGTATACATATCCAGAATCCAAACAGCTTACATATGTAAGGCCATGACACAGCATATGTACGAGCATAATATAAAGCTAATGATGCGCGCTTTCTGTCGACATGGAGAAAGTACGTAATTAAGAAGTACCACAGAATACATAATAGTATAACTAGAAGTACGGCTATTGTGTAATACGATCGAATGTTGTGTAGTAGAAAGGTTCCCTTTGCCGTTGGACGAAAAATCTTTTTTAAATCTCTTTATTAAATTATTCTCTATAGATGCACCCTAAAAATTAAATTGTTCTTTGTCGTTTAATGTATAAGATATGTACTTGCCTTAATTTTTTTTTCTTAAAAAGTTAATTTCTTCTCCTCCTTTTTTACTGAAGGGCATTATGGCGGTATTTTTTGTGCTTGTTGTTTTAACTCGTTACGCTATGGACGTGCCTATTTCAGCGTTTTTGTTGTTGCATTCGTAATCCAACGCAATAATTCTTTATTTTCCTTTCATATTGTTAACTAACTTCATTACTACCGTTAAAAACTCCCCATAGATCAATAGTTGCAATTATGAGGGTTTTTGGTATTCGTCTATTTCAATAATAATAATAATAATAATAATAATATCTATGCACGCTTCAGAATTAAGGGCGTTCTACATGCCGTGAACAAATATCACGCAAAGGTGATGATGCAATGCATTTTCAATCTTATGCCATAAACTGAAGGTGCATTTTAGATATTAATGTTGTAAATGGTCGTGTTTGACAAACCTTGATGTCAAACACGACCTTGATGCACTCCAAATTGCAGCCTCAGTTCATGGCGTAAGATTGAATGGAGGGTGCATCTTAGATATTAATGTTGTAAATGGTGTTTATCGAGTATAGCTATTTTCAATCGTCTGCCATCAAAGTGCACCTTTGCGTGATGTTTGTTCCCGCCGTGTAGTTATGGGGGCTCCATTATTCACACCACGTCCCGTTGCTGGTTAGCCGATTTTTTCGTTATCATTTAGCTGTTGTATATTGCGGTCTGAGCCTTCAATTTTGTAATCATCATGGAATGTAATATTTGCTTTGATGGTTAACGCCTATCCATACAACTGTCGGCAATCAGTATTCAAACATCGCCTACTAGAATTAGCAGCTAGAACTACCTAGACTAGGTATGATATCTAGGAACGTAAAATATCGATATTACATCCCTCAATTTGAACCTTGAATTTTCCTGAGAGCTTGGTGGGCGCACAGCGAGGGAAAAAAATAAACATTTTGGGATGTTTACATAATTTAAGAAATAGTCAGTTTTTATATACTTAAATGAGCAATACTATACTATAAAACTTGTATATAAATAAAAACCATATAACAAAAAAAGGGTTTAAAGATTTATTAGGGGGTGTTTTTGTTATTATTTTTTATCGAGTCAACTATCACCTATTTGCTGACTGTTATCCTCGAAAATGCTATGCATTTTAATGTATAGTGTTACCATGGTTACTGGCCGTGCTTCTCTGTCAGTTAGCCATCAACATCGACGTCGGTAGCATTCTTACACGTCCCCTCGCTCCGTCCCACGTTCCTAGGCCGAGGTACAGCGATTGTGGTCAAGCTACAACCATATATTTTATGTTTGCATCAAAATGGCCTTAAGCACCAACAAGACTATACATTTTAACAACACTAGTAATTTAACACTATGAATTATTGTCATTGCTAGAGGTAGAATTCACTTCATGGTGTCGCGGACTCTCGCGGCTCCCTCCAGCGCAGAAGTTGGGACACGGACAGGTTTCCACCTCCTTAACCACTAAAGTGGTTAAGGAGGTGGAAACTTTACCATCTCATCAATGCATAAGCGCCTTTCGGGTCCAAAAAAAAGGGATAGATTTCACTTGAATTTTAATATAACTAAAAATATTTATCTTATTGGTTGGAATATATTGTTACTTGCATGTTTATCGTATTCCTGTATTTTACTTTAATTACCATGTTTGGTGAACATTTGTTTGGGTAGAAGAAAAATTTTATCGATATATTTATCGACGGTCGATAGATCAGTATCGCAGGAGTCGACCCAGTAATTATACGCTACCCACGTGGTACTAACAGCCAGGTACATGGTATCGATTGATGTAACTACATCTATTAGAAACTAGCTTCTAAGTATAAGCTTAGGAACAGTAATAGAACATAAGTCGACAAAAAGCTGTCGTCTCTTTATCTTTTTTCTGTGTCTGTTTATTTTTTGTCTGTGTGTCTTTTTGTACGCGCTAATCTCCGGAACTTCTTATTGAGAGAGATACACAGGGTCACAGAATCTTTTGTAAAGACTTCACTACGCACACAAAATAGCGCTGAAAGAGTAACTTCCTTTTTAAGTTGCCTCTTTGATTCCAGAAATTTCTAGATTTACGTAGTGCAATCGAAGTCTTAACCGAGGATTTCTTAAAAAGAATGCTGAGAGCAAAAACCGAGCGTGCCGTTACGTTCTGAAAGCGTAAAATATTTGATGCATGAGCCACATGCGATGAGTGTTTTATAGTTGTTTCCAATACTCTTAATGAGTTTCGTAATTATTTAATGACATGCAAACATAACATCTGATGTAACATTTACCAAATATCGCCGAACGTGTATTTAGAATTTTTCCTTATTTGGTTTTAGAAGAAGAATTTATTGGAACCTGACTCGTCTTAGAAATTATTTTCTCAAGAAAAGTCCTATTATATGTACTTTTATCATGTCAATAAGCTCGTATATTGTAAAACTCTTATCCGATCTATTGAAATAAACATTTGTTTTAAATTTTGTTCTAAGGGAGTACGCACTGCGAATTTTATTGCTCTTTGCCACAAAAACCGTAAAAAAATCTGCAAAAAAATATTTAGAAAAATCTAAATGACTAAAATCCGAGTGGTCGAAATCCGCAGTTCGGTCCAAAATCCTGAGATCAAGAACGTCTTTAGTAAATTTTAAACGTGTAATTTTTTTAATTCTACAACAATTTTTAAAATTAAAAAAGGAAGTAATTTTTAAAATTCAATAACAATTTTTAAAGTTAAAAAAGGAAGTAATTTTTAAAATTCTTCATTAATAATGTTAGTCGTTTAAAAAACTAGTATGCCTGTGGAGTATATTTGAATCAAAGTAAAGCAAATTCTCTGTACGCGTCTGCGCATATATAATACAGACTAAGTGTTCGCACCAGTAACACAGTGTAGCGGGAATAAAATATACATTAGCTAAACATAATTAAAGCAACCGCTACTGTATATTAATGATAGGAATAATTTGATGCGCTAAAGAAAATTAAATTTAAAAGTTTGAGGTTTCACCTGGTTTCATACCAAAATCCCGTCGTTGAAAATTGCATGTTGATTGTCAAATTTATACTTACCGTCTTGCTTTGTAATGTCATTTTTTAGCATTATTTTTTTTATTTGCAAAATAAATTTTTGTATCGCTTTTCTGCTTCGTTGCATCGCTTTTAAGTTCATCTTCTTATTTTAACTAAACAATAAATGATAAAAAGTTAACAATAAAAAACAAAGATAAACAACAAATATTTAATAACAACACTTTAACTGAAGGTCACACATTCATCGCAATTTATTAAACACTTTCACAGAGATTTCTAGAACGCTTAAAATGCAAATTTAATACTAACAAGATTCATTTAACATAAATGATGAAATTAACGAAAACTCTTATCTGCAATACTTTGGCCTCATCTCTTTATTTATACTGATAAGCAGCTCAATTGTAAACTTCAGCTACGCTATCACTGTACACATTGTAAACAAATATATTATTTTTGTCCTCGTTACATCACAAAAATGTTATTCATTTGATGTTACTTTGGTATTTCGTATTACGCAATTACATTCTAAATATTCCGAACTTACTCTCTCTGAATGGAGCATTTAATGCTGCAGAAAGACTGAGTCCAATTACTTTTCTCGTATCTCTGGGGGCAACTATACCATCATCCCAAAGACGGGCTGTACTGTAATAGGGACTACCTTCCTTCTCAAACTTTTCTTCTAATGGTGCTCTAATTTTTTTATCGTCTTCTGCCGTCCAAGGCTTACCCTCGCGCTTGGCTTTCTCTTCGGCGATTATTGACAGCACTGTACCTGCTTGTGGACCACCCATCACAGATATCCTGGCATTCGGCCACATGTAAAGGAAACTGGGAGAGTACGCTCTACCACACATGCCATAGTTGCCAGCACCGAAACTACCACCAACAATAACCGTAATCTTAGGACCCTTAAAGCAACTAACGGCTGTGACCATTTTGGCACCGTTTTTGGCGATTCCACCAGCCTCAGCATCTCTGCCTGTCATGAATCCGGTGATGTTCTGAAGGAACAACAGTGGAATCTTCCGTGCTGCACACAGCTGAATAAAATGAGATCCTTTTAATGCAGCCTCCGATACTAAAACACCATTGTTACCTATCACTCCAACTGGATGCCCGTAAACAGATGCGAAACCACAAACTAAGGTGTCCCCATATAACTGTTTGAACTCATGGAACCTGCTGCCATCGACGATCCTGGCTATAACCTCGCGAATGTCATAAGGAGTCCTGATATTCGCACTGACTATTCCGTGTAGATCATTGATATCGTGCTTTGGCTCTTCAATTGTCGCGGAGTAGACCTTGGCGCTTTTCTCAGAGTTCCAATTCAAATTGGCTACCACGTTTCTAGCTAAATGCAGAGCGTGCTCGTCGTCTTGAGCGTAATGATCTGTCACTCCTGATTGGCGACAATGAAGATCAGCTCCACCTAGATCTTCAGCAGATACAATCTCCCCTGTAGCTGCCTTTACTAACGGTGGACCAGCCAAAAAGATTGTACCCTGATTCTTAATTATTATACTCTCGTCAGACATACTGGGTATGTACGCGCCACCAGCAGTACAAGAGCCCATCACTACCGAGATCTGGGGTATACCATCCGCAGACATATTTGCTTGATTGTAGAAGATTCGTCCGAAGTGTTCCCGATCAGGAAACACGTCCGCTTGGTCCGGTAAATGCGCACCTCCGGAGTCGACGAGATAAATGCAGGGAAGTCGACATTCCTGAGCGATCGCTTGCGCCCGGAGATGCTTCTTAACGGTAATCGGGAAGTATGTTCCGCCTTTGACGGTGGAGTCGTTAGCGACGATCATGCAGTCGCGTCCCTGAACTCGACCGATGGCGGTGACGATGCCAGCGCTGGGCACCTGCCCCTTGTACATGTCTGAAGCGGCGAGGGTGCTCAGTTCTAAAACATCACTGCCGGGGTCTACCAGCCGGTCGATGCGGTCACGGACGAGCAACTTTCCCCGTGCGGTGTGCCGTCTTACCGCCTCGTCCGGCCCACCTCTGATCGCGCCACCCGTCTTTTGTCGCAGCTCTTCGACGAGCTCGTCCATCCTCGCCTTATTCTCGACGAAGTAAGGGTCATTTTTGTTCGGCTCGGTGCCTATCACAGCGGCGTGACTCAGTTGCCGGCCGTGAGCGCCGAGCCGGCGTACAACGCCGGATAGTTTGAGCATATTCGCGGTGAAACCGACACACGACCGGGCGGCGGGGCGGGCGTTCGCTACTGACGACCGGTCCCGTTATCGTAATGATTAAATCGCACAAAAACAAATTCATGCCGCTCGGGTCGGAGCTCGCGAGTCGCGATAAAAACCAGCATAATGTAATGATAATATCGTGAGTACGTCATTTTATTGTTAACTTCACTCTGTACCTACTACATAACACGTTTCGCAGCCGGCAGTTTCAAACCATTCATTGAGACTAGACTACATAATCACCATTATTTATTATCTACGAAGCATGTTCTCGGAGATTACGACAATTCAAGCAATCACTTTGGTGTATGATTTAAACACAAGTGGTTTTTACGACAAGCTGGCAAAATCTGTCAATACTTAAAGTTTGAATTCCAGTATACATAATATGTATCTTATTAAACGTATACGTCATATTTGCGAAATATTTTTATTTTCGATATCGATTAGTGTCGAATGATCATTAAAATAGCTGGTTTCGGAACCACAAATTGCTACGCTGATTGTACAACGGTCGTAAACAACCAAGCACTTACAGCGTGTTATTTTATTTAATTTGTCACGCAAGCCGCCTGTTTTGTAACAATTGTAACATTTAAATGTTTATCGATACGTTTTCCTTTAATTGGATTCATTGTATTCTAATATGGTGTTGACATTCATTCCGTCCCAACATTAGTACCAAATACTATCATCGAGATTTTGTAGCATCATGAAGTTGATTGCTGAGATTAGTACTACCTTTATGAAGGCATATTGGGTATCTTAACTATTTCTTTAACTGAACTTTTAATCCTCTTATCTAGAAGATGCAAATAGCTCTACACTTTCAGATTTCATATATCTTTAACCTTATCTTTAACTAAACGAAATATGGAAGACAAAGCGCGACAAAGATTAACTTTGCCGCGCGCTCTAATACTTTTATAATGGCTGCACACTCCAGGTGAATGACTCCATCTTTCACTTTCGTCGACCCCAGCCGAGGCTGCGACAGGTGACAGTATTATGTCATTCCAATCACAAATTAATGACCCGTCGATGACTTCAATAGCCTTATGAATGGGTCTTATCTGTGCCTGCTGATAGAGCGCTAATGGTACAATATTTTTTGTCAAAGAGGTTTTGCTTTTGGGTGTCGTTTAATGAATCTACCTGTCAAGTGTCATCTATTAGCTGTGTATTTTTCTATTATCAGGCAAAATTGGCTAACGTTTTTAATTTATACCAATAAAAAGACACCAGCTATAACCAACTAAAACAATATCAGATTTGTTTTAGATAACGTTTATTACCTACATAATATTTTGTAGGCGGTGGGTTTGGAGTGTCAAAACCCCTGCGCGTTCACTATACAGTCAAACTAGCTTCTGCCCACGACTGCGCAGCGTGAAATTTGACGTAATGTAAGCTATTTTAGAAACATGATGATTTTCGAAGACCTACGTTGCTCTACAACCTTTCAACTATGTCTACACTCTGCGCCAAAAAACAAGGCGATTGGTGGCCGTTGAGACATGAAGGAAGGATAAACAAATAAACACGTTCCAATTTACAATATTACTATAGATAATTGATATGGATAAACATATAAAAGGGTAGCCACTTTTTTACCCCTTTCTGGCCATAACCATCTAAGTCGGTACACATACAGAAGTATCATGCGATATTCAGAGCGAGTTTCGTTTCAGTCTAAATAGCTAATCGCTGTTGCCACGTGGTTTCGTCATCTCGTTAACTTTTACGGTTTATATTAACAATAACGTGATTTACCATTGCCCAATCTGCGGTCTACCGTCTTAAGAAATAGGCATTAACTAGAAACTTAAAGTAAATCTCTGGGATGAAGTGTTGCCAGCAGTATTTCCCGAGGATTACGACCTGCAAACCTTCACGATGAAACGTTCATAACCTTATAAGGCAGGCAACCCATTTCCAACAGTTGAAATGTGACGAGTGTAAAAGAACGATATCCTGATGGAAAGATACTACCGTCACCCATGGACGATACGTCTCAGATGCCTTGCCGTCCTTATTTAATAATGAGCAAGGTGTTATTCATTTTATAAATGAACTGCCGAGTTCATTGGCGGCATTCATATCTAAAAGGTCTCATCCAGCAACTACTTTTGCAACTAGGAACTAATGTTGCAGGTGCGTTGCCGGCCTTTTAGGAGGAACACGCTCTCTTTTTTTTTAAAGTTTGCAAGTCGTATAGCTCCGGAAATATTCCAGATCATTCCAGAGTTTTACTGTGCGAGGCAGGAAGTTACGCGAAAAGCATAAAATGTATAGAAATCCGCTACTACACCACTCTGTAGTAAAGATCTGTAGTATCTTGCAGTATCCTAGTTAGACTCGGATGATGTTGATAATGATGATTAAGAACATGATAATGATGGTAATGATAATGAGGAAGGTACATAGATCGTTTGTGGGAGGAATCTACCATCAGATAAGGGAATATGAACCTACAGTCCGATACTTAACCTTACCTTTCTAGCCAATAAATCAAACAATTGCGCTTATCAGGTATCAAATCTTTCAAGGAACATTAGATTTTCTATCTTCACTGGATTTTATCTTAAAGGCTAAGCTCTAAAGTTACAGGGTATTGGCCTTACAATAATTGAAGACATAAGTGGAAGAATCGAATAACCAACATATTACAATCTTCGAGTAAATACTCATTTTTTCCTATAAAATTTAGATAGATCTTGTGATTAACAAATTATCTATATAATTATAAATATCTAGGTATATATTAAATCCACAATAATTCAATTTTGAAATCATTTTTCCGGTCCTAAAAAGCGTTCATTTACGCAAAAATCGCCGAAGTTTTAAAAGGGCGGAAGGAAATTGATAATGTAGCACGTAGTTTTATACAAACTTTGACATATCATGTTTTATGCTAAGATGCTTTTTTAACCATATATATAAATTTGGTTAATGTGTTTAAAGTTTTAACATACCTATGACAGGTAAAACTTATCCCGCTGGCCCATGTTTAAGCAAAATATCTTGTTTTTGTGTACACATCCGTTGAATACTGATTACGTACAATTTATAATTATTACAAATCGCATTAAATGATTATCAATAGTGGCTACATTAATCTAAATGTAGCCATTGTTTATAATTTATAACATAAAAGACCAAAAACTCGAGTTTCTATAACCCCCTTAAAGAACACAACGATACACAGCACATTATAAAATCTTTAAAAATATACATTTATTTCTCTTTGTTACAGGATCGCGATGAACAGACCAAATTAGAAATGAAACATCGACAGGAGGAGGACGATTTGTACAGAAAGTTCTCGAAACACAGAGAAGAAGAGAACAGAAGAATACGAGATGAAATACAGGTACGAAGAAAAATAATAGTCTCAGACCCGGCAACAGACGAACATACGTAATTTTATATAATACTAAAAGTTTGTGTATCTTGGTAAGAACGACCAGCAATTACGAATTCTTCTTAATTGAAACACTCAAAATCATATAAAATTCCGTGTCTTGTTATTTTTTTTTTGAAATAATTTTTTAATTATTACTCTCACCACAAGTACACAATACAAAAACTGTACACTACAAAGATAACACTGATTTTGTGAGACTTGTACCTAAACTAGGCGTAGCCTGTATTTCAGGACACCAGGATCTCATTCGCTTGGTCCAGCTAGTTGACACAGAGTAGTGAACGTCAAAATATTTCTATGTTGTTTATTGGGTGTGAGGGCATAGCTATGCATGGGTGTAAGTGTGTATGTATGTATTTATGAAGGGATAATTTAAAAATATTAAGGCGATGATTTAAATAAAAGGCATCTGAACCCCCCCCCCCATTGAAGTAGTTTTAAAGTATAGTTTGCCAATAGTTCTTACTGATTAAAATACATATAGCATTTCGAGGTTTACAGTCAGTGAATTCACCTATCGATCACGCGATAGGTGATAGTTGACAATGATAGTTGTTAAAAAAAATAACAAAAACACCCCCAAATCAATCATAAATCCCCTTTTCTTGTTATATTTTGGTTTTAACTTATATACAAATTTCATAAATAAAATCACACTGAAAAATTAACTGTATAATTAACTTAAATAGGTAGTACCTACCTATTTAAGTTAATTATACAGTTAATTTTTCAGTGTACTATTTAAGTATATAAAAACTGACTATTATTAAAATTGTCCAAAAGTTATCCCAAAAATGTTTATTTTTTCCCTCGCTGTGCGCCCATCAAGCTCTTAGGAAAAGCGATAAAAACAAAATTAAGAAGTTAGTATAGTTTCGATTAAAAATAATGAGAAATATATAAAATACGAGTGTTTAACTAAAAGATTTTATGTAAGACCACGACCACCAAGATTCTACAACTACTCACCTTAAAGCTACAAAAAAGTTATACCTATCGCCTATGTAAAGTAGATAATAATTACACGAAGTTTAAAAATTTCAGGACGAATGGGAAAGGGAGTTGGAGAGGTTAACCAGCAGGTTCCAGCAGGAGATACAGGTAAAGAAGAGAAGACCAGAAGCAGAGATCGGAGCTCTCACACTCCGCCACCAACAAGAGAGAGCGGATCTGGAGAAGAATATGACTCTCAGGAGAGATAAGAAAAAAGAGAGTTTAACAAGAAAAATGTTGGAGCATGAAAGGTATATCAATTAGCCTTTTAAGGTTTTTTATAATTGAGGAGTAAACGAGAAAATGGCTTACCTGATGGAAAGCAACTGCCATCACCCATAGACACTTGTAACGTCAAAAGCGTTGCTTACAACGCTTTTGATTTTGCATTGTCCAAAAAAGGCCGGCAAAGCATAAACGCTTTGCCGCCCTTTTTATATAGGAACAGAGAAATGGAATGAGGTGTAGACATTTGGGCTTCTGGTTACACACCGGACGAAACATAGACCAATATTGCATTACGCCAATTTTCTGTAACGCCGTGGTACATCTCCGGTTGAGCCGGCCCATATATGCCGAATACTCTTGGAAATCTAACGTTATTCAACAAAATACCTTCAATACCAGCTTGTGTATTCATCCAATATACTTTGTATTTTCAGGGCAGCGACAGCGGCGCTGGTGGAGAAACAGAGTCATGAGATGATGGAGCTGATCCAGGAGCGAAGGTCGGAGTATATGGCCGCCTCCTCCCTGTACCTGGACGGGGAGGAGGCTCCGCCATACCCCGCCCGCGCCCCGCCTCCGCAGCCGCCTCTGGTCTCCAAGTTTCACATATACACGGACCCCGCGGAGTTCACGGATGTCGATAAAATCGCTATTTCTGTGAGTATACTTTTTTTGTGAAATTAAAAAAAAACAAGAAACAAAGGAGCCGACGAGCAGACGAACAGACGAGCAGACGGGTCACGGACAGGAAAGAGAACTGTTAATTCACGAATTATACAACTTCGTTATTTGTTCGAATAACTTAATGCCTAGCCGATAGATTACATAAGTCAGACAAAAGGTATAAGGTAGGTAGGTCGACTGAATAACATGAAGGGTCTGCCATCTATGGCATCATTTATTACAGTTTATTTTTTTTATAAATGCTAAGCAAGTGTCCGCCTCGTGCAATGGAATTTCGCCTATTCATGTTAGTTTATCTTGCAAAACATCACTCTGGTAAAGGGTTCCAAGGTTTCACTAAGATCTATACTTTCAGGTGGCTCAAGAAGACCAGAAAACCTTCACAGACCTAGTCCGGCAGCTGGTGGGGCGCTGCGCCAGCGACGTAGAGAAAGCGCGGACGATATTCCGGTGGATCACCGTCAAGAACCTCAACAATATACAGTTTGATGATAACCTGCGAGGGGACTCCCCGCTAGGGTTGTTGAGGGGCATCAAGCACGGGACGGAGAGTTACCATGTGCTGTTCAAGAGGTTATGCAGGTGAGCAGGAGGAGGTTGGGCAACCACCTGAGGCGCCGGATAAAAAATGTTAAAGCCGGCACTTGTGAAAATCAGTGATGTTGATAGGTCATCAAAACTTTGTATGAGCAAATGAACAACATAATATTGACCTATTAACTAAGTGTCCCTTTCTTAGGCTTTTGGCTCGAAATGTGTGCGTGAAAACGAGATCGCAGCATTTCAAACTGTACGTTCTGAAACCAAACTTTATGTTTTAGTGCTTTAGGTGCATTTTCTTTAAATAATCATCTAAATTGAGTTGATAGGTATAAAATATAGTAATGTCATATTTAGTTTAGTATGTATTATTTAGAAATAAGTCGGGTTTTCCTTCCTGACGAACTTCCTCCAGAACGCACGATACGATTTCGACAGTTTTGCATTCGTTAGAAAGGTTTCGGGCTCCGTGTGACTTATAGCAAAAAAAATCCGGAAAAATGTCAGTAGAGATGCAGGAAAACAGGGAAAATCATTCTACACCTACAGCGCCATCTCTGATCAGGTATCATGCACTACAACGGCGCTTGACAGTTACTCATTGTACTCTGCTCAAATAATTTCTCATATTAGAGTTTATTGCGGGTTCTGTTAAGAGGTCACTAGGTGTGATAAGCATTTAATTTTGCTATAGAAAATAACAATTCTCATCTTTGTTACACAGACGTGGTCGCGGGCAACAACTAGTTTAGTAAATATTTTTTTTACTTCATAAAAATTACATACCTTGCATCCGATAGGGTCCAAACTTTTATCTTTTCGCGCTAACCAATCAACATTATCAATTCCAGTTACGCCGGTCTCCACTGCGTGGTGATCAAGGGTTACAGCAAGTCCGCCGGCTACCAGCCGGGTGTCCGGTTTGAGGACAACCGATTTCGGAACTCGTGGAACGCGGTCTACGTGGCGGGGGCCTGGCGCTTCGTGCAGTGCAACTGGGGCGCCCGACATCTTGTCAACGCAAAAGACGCGCCAAAACCGGGGAACAGGGGAAAGAGTGATAGCTTGAGGTGAGAACTGGATAGGGAACGAATTAATGTGATTTTGAAATTGAAAATTTACAGCTTTTTAATGCAACAATATCTCTGTTGCATACTTGGTAAATGTTTCAAACTTTTGTCTGCTTCTTGTATTATTGCTTGTTTAATTTGTACCTCTCTATCATCGCAGGATCAGGAAGAGATCGCTTATAGTGCTAAGGCTGCCCTTGCCCACAATGTATTAAGAGTGAAGTGTGTACTGATGAGGTATCTGATCTTGCAAGGACATAACACGGACCTAGATTTTTTTGTCTGTGATACGGACGCTCATTGCCGTAGGAGAACCATGCTTGCCTTATATATGAAACGTTACTTTTAACCCCGTCACCTAAATAGTGGATATTCCAGCTAGCACTTTATTAACAAATAAATGAACCCCTTAATCCAAAAACTCCCCAGATACGAGTACGACGACCACTATTTCCTGACGGACCCGCGCGAGTTCATCTACGAGTTCTACCCGCTGCAGCCGGACTGGCAGCTGCTGAAGACGCCCATCACACTGCACGACTTCGAGGAGCTGCCCTTCGTCAGGTCCCTGTTCTTCCGCTACGGGCTGTACTTCAGCGATCCCAACACTAAGGCCGTCATGTATACGGACTCAACAGGTGAGTGAATAGTATTTTAATTGTGGAAATGATTTTGTATTTAGATACTACATTCGTTTACTGCTTGGAATGAATGATTTACCATAAGGTATCCTTAATATAGAAGAAAGAAAAAAAATCTTATGGGAGCATAATGTTTTCCGAGACCAAAAGTAGGCTTAAATCTTTAATCAGTAGTCAAAATCAAGTCAAGCAGTTGTTTCGTTAGGTCGTGAAAGTTAAGGACAGAGATACAAACAGACATAGCGACTGACGTGTCCTGACGGCTCTAAGCTAATCAATAACCTAAGCTTTTTTCAGTTTACCGAATAACAAAGCATACGACAACATGATTTTAAAGCCTCATGATCCTTGCACCCTAATCTGTAGCCTAATTAGTCCATAGGATGAATCAGGCCCTGAAAACACGTTCGTATCTATATCTATACATATAATAAAACGGCAAAATTGGAGTGTCGGTACATTAAATATTTTTGCAACATAATAATCAATGTGGCGGTGCTAAGGAACAGTAATAGAACACATATCGACAAAAAAAGTTGTCTGTTAGTCTGTTTGTCTGTCTGTCTGTCTGTACGCGCTAATCTCAGGAACTACTGGACGGATTTGAATAAATCTTTTTGTTTGATAGCTAGGTCTCCGGTCTAGGCAACATATGTACCGCACATATGAAGTGTGGGGTTCCCGCGTGATATATAAAATTTTTGCGGAACGAAGTTACGGGCACCAACTAGTTTATTATAATATTGGTATGGATATCCCTTCCAGGTGCGGCGACTATGCGCATAGCCATGCCGGCACACATGCAGAGCTCGCTGATCTTCCACTACAACCTCAAGTTCTACGACACTGAGGGCGACGGCTTCGACGGCGTCAGCCTCAAGCGATTCGTCATGCAGGTAATATGATGGAACACCGGGGGCTGCTTCTCGCAATAAAGCATTGATTGACCATAAAGTGGGTCAGGATTAGCACTGACAGCGCAAAGTATGAATTTAAAAAAACGCTGCCTAAAATTTCATACGTCTCGAGTCATCAGCGCCGACTGGACGGGGGTGACCGTGCGCGGCGCACCGCATACGCTGAGTAAGTTCCTGACAAAATATTTGCGATAATTTTGCTTTAAGAGCATAACTTTGATATGGTTTCCTGGTTTCTGGTGCAAATTATTATGTTGTCTGTTAAATTGTCGGCCATTTTATTCCAGTCTGTGGTGGGCAACGTGGTGTCGTTCCGCGTACACGCGCCGTGTTCTGGCGCATTTCTGTTGGATATATTCGCTAACGCCGTCACGCCGCGAGAGTACCTCACTGGGGAGCCCATGAAGTTCAAGAGCGTTTGTAAATTCAAGGTACGAGGATGTTTTGCTACAGTGCTAAGTGCATAGACTCGTTAAAAAATTACGTAGGTAAAACCTTTCAACGTAATTCAACCAATCAAAGGAAATATAATTACTATGTGTAACCAATCTAACAAGATAAGATTAAAGAAGACTAGAATTACTATATACACGGTCTGCTTGTTTATTAGGTAAATGGGAAAAATCACTTAACAGACACAAAATACGAGACCTTGGAATTAAGCGGTTCTGAAGTATTGAGCACCCAAAGATTGATTTGTGTAGGCAGGTCGACCGATCATCATGAGCATATAAATGTTAAAAAAAACGCGCCTTTATCATTGTGAATCCTATCATCTTGTGTTTCATAGATCTGCTGCGCGGAGCTGCAGACCGTGATGGTGCCGCTGCCGGACTGCGCGAGCGGCGAGTGGGGGCCGACGAAGGCCACAAGGCTCTTCGGACTTGTACCCATCACACATCAGGTACACTGTACATTTCCATAGAAAATAACTAAATTTGTGTAAAAAGTTTTTACGCACCACATTTTTAGAAATGTGAAACTCAGTCATGCAATTTTACTACACAATTTATTACAGAATAT
>JAOTAV010000008.1:287342-309087 GCA_026546445.1 Cyclargus thomasi
GAACCGTTTGGGGTGGAAACCCTAGGCACTTGGGGTCCGGGAGCACATAAGCTCTTTAGAGAGATATCTAAAAAGCTATTCGAAGCCACCCGAGACCCCAGAGCCGGGAGCTACCTGGCACAACGGCACAACGGATAGCAATTGCCATCCAACGGGGCAATGCTATTAGTTTGCTCGGTACTCTGCCTGATTGGGACGATTTAGAAAAGATTTTCTTTTTATAGTTTTAATACTTTTATTTTAAGTTTGTATTTTAGAAATATTAAGTACTATAGCATAATATCCATTTGAGCAAATAAACGACGGTCGACGTTATATGCAGTTAAAAAAAAACTTTAAAAATATATATATATATATATTACAGTTTTGACAGTGACAGGTATACAGATGACAGTTGACAGATCGGAACATTGAAATAATTTTTAATTCTTTTCAAGTGAACTTTCTAAGCTCACGGAGCGTTCGTGTAACGTACTTTAAATCCAAAGTCATCGGCTTGGATTTAATTTTATTTTAGAATTTATAAAATAAAAGCCGAAGCAAAATGCCGCCTAAGTTCGATCCCAATGAAATTAAAATCGGTAACATATTTTATTTATACAAATTTACATTCAACATAATGTGAGTCGTGAGTGTTAAATTTACGTTTAATTTATAGTAAACCTGAGATGTGTTGGTGGAGAGGTCGGTGCTACATCTTCCTTGGCTCCTAAAATCGGTCCTCTTGGTCTGGTGAGTATACATAAGTCTAATCGCACCTAAACATAACCTAAAACTTCGCGTGGCAGTCAGTGGAGGTAATTTCAATTACAGCCTTCGTAATACAGTTAAGATAACGCCAGTAATGTGGTCTCTAACGTTTAAAGCGAATAATGTATTCACAACGAGACCTGCAATCGGTAAACAACGAAGTACATCCCGTTGGAAATATCCGCGAACCTCGCCGGAATACGCTACCCCTCGTGCTACTCAATTACGTTATCAAGCCAGGTTCTCTAATGTTTCCGACGGGTTATAGATCAACTTCTGATCGTTTACTGTACTGTGATGAATGATCTTGGGGGGTGCCTCCCTACCAGGCGCGTCCTTCCGGGTGGCGGATGGAAGGAACCCGTGACTCAGGATCCGGTCCCTGTCGCGGCTACTCCGAATGTCCAATAAGGAGTCGCGGACCAGGCCATTATATGACTGCCATGTGACTCTTAGGGCTAATTTACAATATCTTAGTGTTAAGAAGAGTGCTTTAGTATAATGTGTAAATGATATTTGCTGTACAAAGAAAAGGGCAAGGAACTGAAATACTCTCCTAAACAGTATGATATAAATCTGCTCTTATTCATTATAGTAGTATGGCACTAATCTCAATTTGAGACAGGGTAACCATTCGCTACATACCGCCAAGACCAGCATTGGTTTGTATACTAAAATTATACTTTCTGTATTTACACTCCTAACTAGATAACTGACTTATAATTTTGCTCTATAGTCGCCCAAAAAGGTTGGTGATGATATTGCCAAGGCCACCGGTGACTGGAAGGGTCTGAAGATTACCGTGCAGCTGATTGTACAGAACAGACAGGCACAGATATCTGTTGTCCCATCAGCGGCTGCCCTGGTCATCAGGGCACTGAAGGAACCACCACGTGACCGCAAGAAGCAGAAGAACAGTAAGTTTCTAATTATATAATATGTTTCTAAGAAAATATGTGTAGGAAAGTTTTTATTGCGCAATACCAAATATGCACAGGGCTAAGGGCCTGTTGCACCACTTTCTGTAAGGTGTGATATAGGCTATCTACAACTTATCTGATATGAAGTGTGATGAATGAATGTCAAATAAATGAAGATAGCTTATTTAACACATAATATTAGGATTTATTGAAATGGGACCTTGTTACCAATTTACCTTAACTTTTGTAATATCACAGACAATTGAAACCATAAGTGGAAGAAGCGGATAACTAACAATTTAAAAACTGTCAGTTTTTTGCATACAATAAAAAATATGTAAATGCTATGTATTTCTAGATAGATTAGCTCAACTAGCATGCTAGAACAAGAAGGTAAGTTACAGGATTTGTTAAAATTTTTAGAGAAAAGTGAGTGATTGCTCTAATGATGCAAAAACATGTTAGTTATCTGGTTCTTCCACATATGTCTTCAATTTAGAAAGAAAAGAGTCTTCTTTTACTGCCTCTTTCTTCAAGATGGTAACTGGACTGAATTTTGCTCCAATTTATGATCAATATCTTTAAATATGATAATTCTAGTATGCATCCATCTATTCAAAACCATAATATTCATTACTTCATTTTGTGTATTTCAGTCAAACACAATGGAAATATCACATTAGAAGATGTCATTGGAATCGCCAAAACCATGAGGCCAAGATCCATGGCCCGACACCTGTCTGGTACAGTGAAGGAGATCCTTGGAACTGCACAGTCTGTTGGCTGCACCATTGATGGACGTCCCCCACATGATCTCATTGTAGACATCAACAACGGAACACTTACTATTGATGAATAAATTATGAGATCATACAATTTCCTTTTTATTTTGGAACAGGTCAACTTTAGGTACCGCGACCAAAAAATTTGACGCGCGTCTCAAATTTTTTGTGGGGTTAGACCTAAGTTAGATATTTAAAAATCCAAAATTTCACATTGCGGAGATAAGTAGTTAGCGAGAGATGCATTTTTTGTTTATGGGGGTTCTACACGGCGGGAACAAACATCACGCAAAGGTGATGTAATATATTTTCAATCTTATGCCCATAAACTGAAGGTGCATTTTAGATATTAATGTTGTAAATGGTTTAGGTTTGTCAAACACGAAACTTGATGACTGCATCAAGTTTCGTGTTTGAATTTGAATTGCACCCTCAGTTCATGGCGTTAGATTGAATTGAGGGTGCATCTTAAATATTAATGTTGTAAATGGTGTCCATCGAGCATAGCTATTTTCAATCTTCCGCCATGAACTGAGGGTGCAATTTGAATTGCATCAAAGTGCACCTTTGCCGCAAAGGTGTGTGTTCCCGCCGTGTTGAACCCCCAAAAATGGACGTTCCGTTTTACGTGTTGTGATCTACTTTTCATAAATAGGCGCATTAATGTGTCAAAATCGTTACAAATCGGGAATATAATAAAAATTTGTGAACGGGACGCAATTTCTTGCTAAAGAGGAGGCCAAATTGTAGCGTCATTCTACTATTTTTGTGTTTTATTTGATACCCGGAGGGCGGAGGCGCGTCCACTTTTAGAGCCGGCTTTAGAGCACCCCAACTCGGATAGGTTAGGTTCCGAAGGTAGCCTTCGGGTTGTTTTTTCTTTTATACCCGGAGCGACTTTAGGGCACCCCCGCGACTCTGAGAGGTTAGATTCCGAGGACTAAGACAGGAATGAAGCGAGCCGACACTTGTTCGATGCGTTTTTTTTAATAAGCGATAGCGATTTTAGTACAAAAAGTTTGACTGTCCATAACTCCGAAACTAATGAGTTTCGCAGGCGGGACGGGTTTGTACAAGGTGGCTTCCCCATTCCCCCCCTCCGCTTCCCAACTTCTAATAATATCTCGCTATGTTTTTGGCGAGAGTGTACAGCCTACATAACATCATTTTTTAAGTTGAAGTTATTTTACTAATAAGTTTTACAAAAAAAATAGAAAGATTACGATTAATACTTTTTTTGCCGTACGGGTAAGTTAAGATTGGCGGTATGAATTTCTCGACGTTTTTGATGGACTATAAATACTATAATATAATATAATTTATTAAGTTCTTTTTTCTATCACCACCATCTTTGTTTGGTGCTTGCAAGTTGCAAGTTGCTACTTGCTAAATGCTAATTGCTAGGTGCTTGATCACCGCCGTCTAGAAAGTCCATTTAGTAAAAAAAATAAAAAAAAATATGTCATTGCTGACATTGATGTTACATTGAAGTATTGCAATTTGACAGATGCTGAAATGCTGAATGCATTGCATCCATATTTCATTTTCAAAACAAAATATAAAAAATGTGTTTTTGATGGCTTTCGAAAAATTGTCGCCTCTTTGTCTTATAAATATTGTAATATAGTATAATAAATTTGCCCCTTCATAGGTGAGAAATATGTAACGGACAATAAAAATTGTCTAAAGCCATAAACTAGATTCATTATGACACGAATATTTCCATTGCGGATTTCAATACGGGATACCTTTATTCTAATTTTACTTGTTATATTTAACACCATTCATGTAACGGATTTAGGTAAGTGAGTATTAAAAAGCTTAACTAATATACTTAAAAAAATAGCTAATAAAGAATCTCAATTTCAGCAAATAATGACATGGACTTGCAAAGTAAGCAGAATAAACTGAAGGATGATTCGAACAAAAACAATTTCAACTTTAACAGCAACGAAGATTACTTTAAGAGCTGTCCTTTAAGCCAGGAGAATGTTCCTGAGTGCACCACCCTGAACTACCCTTGTATTAACTGTTATAGACCCGACATAGATTGTGTGTATGGTGCATCATATAACTACACTTGTGATGTTAAGCCTAAGATAGTGTGTAACGTAAGTTAAATCTTATTTCGTTAAACTTATATTTCTACCTTTTCTGCATCTATTATTTAAAAATGTCGCGTTTTCCTTCATGACCCAACCAATTTCCACGGTTTTGTATTTGTTCTACATTTTCTGCATCAGCTAGTTACTTATATAACAGTGAAAGTGCTACTGTCCTTTTAGATTTGAGTCATCTTAGGGGTGAAAATTAGCTTATACAGATAGTATATTTATCTACACTTATATTAAAAATAAACAGGTGTGTTTATCGGTCTCTGTCATGCTAAACTATTATTTTGAAACCTGGAAAATATAAATTACTTATTATCATTGAAAATCAATGGCTACAACATGATATTATGATGATGATACACATATTTTTGTGATACAGTTTTGACTTCCAAATTATATAAGTTTTAAGGTCAATGTAGTAGTGTTAAATTAATTCAATTTCCTTATCCAGGGCTCAAAGACTTTCAACAGAACAGCAATGTGCCGATTTTGTTATCAGACAGACAAGTGGGAGCACAGATGTGAACAGAAATCCAGCTGCAACTCTCTCGCTTCTCCTACCAAATATTACTTGTAAGTGTCATCTCACTATTCTATTTAGAACTACGACATGAGTAGCATGGTCACTTTAAAAGGGTGTCATATACAGAAGAGCAAAAGGGTAGATTGATTGAAATCTGTTAGCTTTTCTGTTCCTTCATATTACAAAAAATAAAATAAGGAATTCTATCTATAAACAAAAACCAAAAGGATTTTTAGTGCAAGGTAAACAAATGATCAAAAACAATGATCCTTGATGAAACATTAACACAATATATTCCCAACTGGTTTACCTAGGTTTGATTTAATTACAGGACAAATTGCACAGTGTCTGATGATGTCATATGCCTGGGAAAAAGGAAGTTCCTGAAGAAGATAAGATGCTCTTGGACTTCTGGGACAAGATGGGGCACAGCCCTCGTGCTGGCCCTGACCCTGGGAGGTTTTGGTGCTGACAGATTCTACTTGGGTCACTGGCAAGAGGGCATTGGAAAACTCTTTAGTTTCGGAGGCCTTGGAGTCTGGACCCTTGTAGATGCTCTTCTCATTGGCATCCATCATCTGGGTCCGGCTGACGGATCTGTGTATATTTAATTTTTATAAGGCTAATTTATTTCAAGTTAATAAATAGATGTAAAAAAATTTACCTGCTTATTAATATCATGTTTGCGTGACATCATTTTTCTATTCGCCGATTATAAAGAGGAGCCTGGAGCCATAAACCATAAACAGTTGGTTATTTATTTTCACTAATGTCATAATTTATTTTTTTTGTAATATAATATATCTATAAATGCTATACACCACGACCACGTCAGTCTGGTTCCGTGGTAAGTACCTGAAGGACTTGTGTTACCAGACAACGGAAATATATTTAAATGAATACTTTTATGCTATACACATATTTAAGATTTTTATTATTATATGATACACACATTTAATACGCATCCAAGACCCAGGAACATTGAAAAACTTTTTGCTTCGTCGGCGGGATTTGAACCCGCGACCCCTGGCTTAAGCTACCAACGCGCTTGCTAACTGAGCCACAGAGGTCGTCAAAATTGTCTTTATGACATTGTTTACATAAGTTTATGTATTTGCTATTCCTGAGGTAAAATTTTCAGTTTTTTTCATTTTGGTTTTACAAAGAAGTAAAAAATAATAATGGGGGACATTGACTTCTTCTATTGCGATGCTTGGAAAAGAACGGACAATCGTAATATGAAATGGTACCAACAAAACTTGATCCCCACTTTACAGGCAGCCAAGAAAAAGGGATCTCGCGATATAGATAGATCTATCGAACTTGCTGAACAATTACTCGAGGTTGGTACTTGGTATTCACACTGGTTTAACGCCTCCAGTACACCAACGGTGCGAAGCGCGAAACATCGGCAGACAGATTCTCTGTTTTAGTATCGTAATGGGTTCAAGAAAATAAAAGACCAAAAGTACCATCGAAGAAATTGATACAGAGCCAGTTGACGGACTACGTCATTTGGTCGGAATGTCAATTCCATGTGTTAATTTAAATAAGTTAAGTATGTATCTAGATTCAATAACACAGAAACTCCAAAACAAAAATACGAATTACAGATTTACAATGAGCCAATGCCGACACCCAGACCTATCCCACCTTATAACTTCCAACGATGTGAAGACGCTAACTTTATGAAGTTGGTAGACTCAGACGAGCTGAACCTCTTATATGGCAGTACGGAAAAGGGCGCTGCAAAGAGATATTTGAATACCAGATACAAAAAGTCGCCGGAAGACAGGTTATAAACAACTATATCAGTGTGACTTGTGTTCATTGGCCTATCTAGACGATCATTTTCGGGGGGAGGTCTGATAGTATTTTCACTATCTGTGGCTTTAGCCAGTAACATAAAAAATATATTAGAAAGTGCATGACACCCGCAACTCCGTTTCGCAAAATACGTTTATCGCGCGGGAACCATTCTGGGGTGGGCACGCTAACGAGTATCGACAAATACTATTGCTTCAAACTCTTGGTAGAGCTACAGGGTCTGAATCGGTGTAAAACAGCGCTTGCGCTGTGTTTCGTCGAGTGTGTTTACCGGGAGCCACCTTATTTTCTTTCCCTTCTCCTGTATGAAATGGTTGACAACGCACTAACTAATAGCAACTGTCTAAGGACGACGGTAGTTCCTTTCCATTAGGCGATCCGCTCGTTTCCCCCCTAATTTAATATCTACCAAAACCAAAATCATATCTAGCCACAATATAATGTTGACTAAAGGGGCTGTGGTGTTTATTTCACCTCATAAGGCGTTTTACACGTTTGGGTGGGACTTCCGCTTAGCACGGTCGACATTACCAGAATGACTGATCAGAAAAAAATGGATGGTTGTCAAATACTATACAAAAACCTATCAGTAATTTCGGATAGTATTCGGGGTCTACAACAATACATAGGAACAGAGTGAGTTGCATCGGCGGCGTCCGAATTTTTATGATCACAAATTCGGATAATTTGAACTCAGACTTATTCCTGCTTACCCCAGGTTTAACTACCGTCTCTGCTCAAACTGGGAGTACGGGTGGCGGCAGACTCGCTCGCCGCGCGACCACCACGGCCGCTGCGCCGTCATCCGCGACACTTTCTACCGCAGGAGCAACGTGGGCCCCGACTCTCACCACTACCAAAACCCTATGGGTGGCCAAACCGGTATATGCAGCGAGTACTCTTGTAAATTCTAGAGTCAACGCTCACTTGAGAACTATGAGACATGGCTGTCTAAAGCGCTCTACACTCTAAGCCGCCTACACCTGTCGGCAGCATACCATCTATAAGGACAGAAACATGTCGGCGACACAGGTACTCGCGCGTGTCGCTGAACGAGTGTCAAATGTTGCCGACATATGTAGGTTTCTTCGGTCGTATTGTCTTAATACTATATGATACTGCTAAATAACATGAAGATGCGTTGCGCTGTGTCGAGTCTGAAGTGAGCGCTTGTCCTATAACGTACTGTAAGGCTAAGTCTTATATTTATTGGCCTTGCTTGTTTGACTCAGGTCTTACATTTGCATTATGCTATAATATTAGACAATAATTTCTTGTTTTTAACGGGCACTAACATGTTAAATAAAACTGCGGTTTATACCAAAAAACATATATTTTATAGTTTATATTATTTACAATAATTCAACTTTTATTTACATATTAACAACAGTAAATGTACCTATACTGTAAGGCCACATCTCTGTTCATTGGAAATTACAAGTGACAATTTTCATTTAAAAATTATAACGAGTCCATTTACAACGTTAAATCGCTCGAGGGTTTATTACAGTGGCACGATACGACATCGCATCGTAAACTTAACTCGTACGACGCCTTATTTTATTTGTCTAAACCTATGATTGCAACTTATTTAAGAGGATGAAACGTCGCGTCGTACTTCTGTAATACCCTTTGGGCTAAGACAGGGCTGTCGTATCAATGGACGGATCTCACGGAGTTCTGGGCTTCTACGTCTCTCGTATTGGCACTTTAGACAAATGTGACACACCTTAAACAACGTTCCTTACATTTTGAGGCCTCATCATAATTAATGACATGACTGGAAGAAGGGGTTAACTAAGAATTATAAATCTCTCGTTTTTTGCATAATTTGAGATTTTTGGACCAAAAAAATTTGAAATCAATGTAGGTTAAATGTAAATCCACATACATTAGCTAGATAAGTTACATGATAAATTTACAGGAAAAAATTGAGTAATATCTTCAATTTAAAACCCTATGCGACAAAATCTTATGCGTCAACTAAAACGCTAAAAATATTCAACAGATCCATCCATTGCAACGTCAGAGGAATAGAATAATTGTCTAATAACAAAAATATTATAAAGCTTGTATGTTGCTGTCCTTGTCTGTGATTGGTTTTTCCAGGTGTTAGACAAGGACAGCAAAACTATTTTCGTAAGGGTAAAAACTATAATAACTGTACAATCTGCACAAGCTTAAACATTTTTTTTATATTATACTTTCCATTTTCCAATAGCCAACTGTAGCCGTTATTTTCTATATTAAAATGAAATTTTACTTAAAATGGAAACAATAAATAACATGAATCACGCAATAAGAATTTTAAAATAGAAGGAAATGCACAGAAAAGTATTTAATAGTGTAAGCTTGGGCCAACAACAACATACCTAAACATGTTCGCTAACTAAATAAATATCAGACATATTTGTTCCGTATCGGAGACTAAGACGTATGTACAATAATTTAGATCATTCCATTCATGGTAAAAAGACTTAACAAATATTTATGATGCATGCCTGGGATGACCAGTAGTAAGTCCAGTTTTACAAACCTTTATGGCTCATTATGACCGGCGATTACAAAGGATTTATTCGGCTCTGCTCACTGATCACCGTCTATGATCATCTTGGATCAACTTGTTGACAAAGTACTACGAACTATATTTTGGGTGTTAGCACAGTTTTTCAAAGACCTGCATTATAATATTGTCAAACAAATTCGTCTACGATTATTATTATGGCATTAGCTCAGGATTGGCGGCGGTATGGTTCATTAAACCTCTGCTAAAAAAAAATGTCATTTCCATACAAAACGCGATTATAAATTAAAATGTTGTGATGTCACTTTGTTGTTGACAATCGCGGTTTGTATAGAAATTTGACTGAGGGTTAATGAACCGTACCGCCAATCTTGAACGAAAAGACAAAATAATATGCAAAATGACATTTATCAGAGTAATTATTAGGAATCGATGGTAGAAATCGGTACACTTAAGATGGAGCGTATCTTAGCTCAATTTAAAAATTTGTATTCAAAGTAAGAGGCATAGGAAATACCACTAAAAATTAATTTTACTAAAATAAAGCGACACGAGCTTAAGCTTTATAAAAATAAATAACGTATGTAGCTTTAAACGAATAGTTTTTTTATACCGTTCATACAATTTGATATTGTAAGATAGAGTGATTGATTTTTATTGCAAGATTTTTCTGTCTTGTGAATCTTACATAACAAACACAATGATAAAAATGTTGCGTTATATACGGGTAGAAATATACATGAAATTCGTCGACATTGGTGTTCTAAATTCTTAACATTACCCCATAGAAAAATTACAAATAGAAAGTAGGCACCTTTTCCTTTTTTAAATATTTGTAAAGTGTCAAAAGCAAACATTGTTTAAAAGCGATGTATCTTTTCCAATTGTAATTTTTCCAGTATTCCCGTGTAAGTTTTGAAGTAATTAAATTAAATGTTAGTGCAATCTTCCGTCGAACTTAACATTAAAATAATATAATATGATGTCTTCTCTCTCTCCGATAGATTAAAATCTAAGTAAAAAATGTGAAGTGTACTTTCACAAACATGTAGCACTTTCGTTTAAGCTGCATATAGAGTAGAACCTCGATAACTCAAACCACGAAACTAAAAAACCTCCATAACTTAAATAAAATCATATTATATTACAATCTCGTCCCGTCAGAATCAGAGGGAAACTCTTAATAATTTAAATTCTTTGCAGCTTATTATTAAAATGTATTTTGTGTTACCCTTGGACTTTTCCGAATCGAGGTTCTACTGTATTATTACAATTCACTGCAAAACTGCAACACACTTTAATACCAAGTAATGCATATTGCTAATGGCTTCATCCAAATGGGAAAAATGTAAATTAAATGAAGTGTGTAGAAAAGTGCTCACGAGAGTGTTTGGTTATGTCCTAATTAGAATTTGTGACAAATTATATAAAGAAGCTCTACCATAACTTAAAGCAATAGTATTTTTCAATACTCGATAGCTACTACGTAAATTTTATGTACAATCAGAGAAGTTGAAACAGATACAGATCGTGGGTCAAAGTATTTTGGTCGGGATATGTCAAACTCAACCGACAGATAACAACTTATATGGAATGAAATATTCCGACCAAATGACGTAGGTTCTTCAACTGGCTCTCTTTCAATTTCCCCCTTTATACATTTAAAATGTACAGCGCCTCTAGCGGCAGTTGCGTAACTATACTGTTCGAGGCCCGTGGCAAATTCGTTTTCGTTCCAATATGTTAATCCAATACAAAAACATGTCAAGCGATTATTATAAAAAATAATCGCTTGACAATTGTCTAGGGGGGGCTGATCGGGGGCCCCCTCCGGCTGGGGCCCGTGGCATTTTGCCGGCTTGCCACCTCGTAGTTATGCCACTGTCTAACGGTCACTTGAAATACTAAAACGAGAATGGATAAATACTTTTGCTTCAAACTCATGGTTAAGCCACAGGCCGTTTTTGGCGCAGGCACGCACGCATAATTTGCGGCTTATTGCTCCTATCAAACATAAGTAATGTCAAGGCAACGCCAAAAATAATTAGTGGCGTTGTTTTTCGCAATAAAAGGTTTTTTCTCAAATTACGGGAGCGAACTTAACCAAAGAACTGTCGATTTTATTTTATTCGTTTGAATCTCATAATGTTAATTAGAAATATTCAATTTAGACTAGTAACAAAACGACATTAAATTAATGTGTCAAAGTCTGGTTTCATTTATTATTAACATTTGGGATTTGTGTTATTGCTAGTCATTATGAACGAGTTTTACGCGTCAATGCCAGTCATAGTTCTATTTATATGCCACGACCGGGCCACTTGAAAGTAAAGAAATATTTGGTGTCGACAACGCGGCAATATATGTGCCAAAACTTAAGAGGATTTCATTCTGTATGGACTTTAGTAATCACTGATAGCGACAACTTTAATTAAGAGGTAACCTACAGTATCTTGAGACATAATGTTATAGTACATAGTTGAAAACAAGTCTTCATTCAATATCTTTAGTCACTCCTAGAAGTTTTCTTGCAGTTGACAACACAGAACCTTGAGGGACTCCTAATGTCTCTACATACAATTGGCCAGGAATACCACTAGGTCCCAAATTCGCCACCTACGAGGTGTGGGTAAGGTACACTTTAGTCCTGCTAACTATACAAAAGTCTGCATCCTAGAGCATTTCTCTACGAAACTGTCTTGCTTACAAACACGCGTGCCTCTATCAGAGTGTATACAAGTAGATCATCTTCATAGAATAAGCCCTAATATATATGCGCTACCAGAAATCACACCAACAATTCCAAGCTGTTTGGTTCGTGTGTCAGTCTACACTTACCAGTAATAATTCCGACCGTCCAAAATCAGTCAATGGGTTTATTCCCGCCAATGTTAATTCAGTTTAAAAAAAACGTTTGAATACGAATTATCGAGTCAAAGTTGACTGGCAGTCTTATTGGCCGCCATCGTTGCCTTCATGTAAACTATACACCTTTGTGTACGTGTAGCGGCGCATAGACTTAAGGGCCCACAGCCCCACACATACAAGCCGCGCGCGGTCACTTCCTACGAAGATGATCCACTTCATAATATACACTCTGCCTAATGTCTATTTGCTGTGTAGGGAACCTCGCTAGACTACAGAACCTTGAAAGGCTCCTAATGTAATCACAAGTTCACATCTACACAAGAGTACTTCGATTACCAATGTCTCCGTGCTCACTATACAGGAGTATAAATAGTTCAACTGAGTTGTGCGCGCGGCCTTATGTGTGGGTAAGGTATGCTCAGACGGCACCTGCTGCGTCACTGCCACAAGCGCACGCACACAGGGCTGCGCGTCCAGCTGAGTTGAACTACCTATAGTTTTCCCAATGTCTCTGTGCTCACTTTTATACAGGAGTATAAATAGTTCGACTCAGCTGTGTCCGCGGCCCTATCTGTGGGTAAGGTTTGCCCGGACAGCGCTTGCTGCGTCACAGCCACAGGCTGCACACACACGCACAGCTGAGTTTAACTATCTTTAGTTTTCCCAATTTCTGTGCTCACTATACAGGAGTGTCCTACGAGGTATGTGAGGGCGGCGGCGGGGGTAGCGCGGGGGGCGGGCCGGAGGTCCACGTGACGAGCGCGTGTTGCGGCAGCTGCGTCGCCTGGAAGTGGTCCTTGAGGAGCGCCTGCGAGAAGTTGCAGTGCATCTGGTACGCCTCGCTCTCGCGCTCCGTGTCGCCAGCGAGACGGTATAGGTCTGGAAACGACAAGGCCACTTTAACAAACTTCTATTTAATATACATACATCATTAAAATATTATTAAAGCATGACATAATATTTACATTATAGATCTTCTGACAAATACACACTCACAATATTTAAAACAAAACTTTATAAATATTTAAAACATCAGCTTTTTCAAATATTTGTAAAGCTTTGTTTAAAATATTGTGTAAATTTTTAAACAAAGGCTTTTATGTAAAATGTGTCGTGACAGTATTTATATCAAAAAATCTTTACAAAAAAAATCGTTATAATATTAATTTTTATGAAATTAGGGGCCAACAGCAGGTCTAAGCATTCATTTTAGTAGATTTTGTTAAAAATTTGATTAGTTTTGATAAAACAGGTACTTCAAAATTATTTTAAATTAATTATTAAAATTGCTCTAAGCAATATTGCTAAGTGACCTTTTTAGAGGAGCTGATCAGACAGTTCGCCTGCAAGTGATTTTATGGGGGAAAAAGAAATCGGATTAGAGAATAAGATGTAACCTCCGGGAAACTTAAATCAATCGACGAAGATAGCACAAGCACAGTTTCACGGCGGATTTCTCTGTTTGGTTATGTATAATTCTCCGGCCTATTTGTGCTGAAGCACGGCGTCGGCTATGCCACAGAAAAAAATATTTTGTATAATATTGGGGACCGTCCATAAAGTATGTCACACGAATTTCATGATTTTTAGACCCCCCCCCTTGTCACAGTCACATTTCTCCTCCCCATTTTGATGTCACAAATTTGCAATTTTACATCTAAACATTGAAAGCTCCTTAATATTACAAATTTTATGATTAAATTTATAATATTTGAAACGTGATGTCACAGAACTAAGGACCCCCCCCCCCTCTTCCTACTGTCAGTTTGTCTCTCCCCCCCCCTTTTAGGTGTGACATACTGTCACTACAAAATGGCCGTTAACCTTTCAGGATGGCGGACGCCCACAGCTGTACGTGCACGTCGGGGATCTTGCTGGCGAGCTGCATGGCTGGCGTCACCATATTCATGCTCTCGCGCGAGTTGTTAATGGACAGAAATATGTGGCCGAGCAGCACCAGCGAGCACGACGTCAGCCGGTTTAGGTCCTCGGCGTTCGCCATTTTAAGTGTTTCTCGGAGGTATCGTCTGAAAATTTTCAGTGATTATAGCGTGCTGGCAAACATTTCGACACATCCATGTAATGTAAAAATGCGGCAGTGCTTTACTCGGCGTTGCCGACTAGGTCAACAAAGCCTGTATTAGAAACATGGAAAATAATTTATTAATTTACTATTAATAACCAACAAAAGTTACAATAATTCAATGTCAACTAAATACATTACAATAAAAAATATATTATTAAACGCACTTTAAATCTTGTCATTACATTTTGCTAAAAAATAAGAGCACTTAAAAGTTAATAAAATAATAGCGTCAATATTAAGCTACGTTTTTTAATTTCGTAAATAATATAAGTTGTCTTTTTGTTTATCTGCGATGGGCTCCTAAGCTACTGAATCGATAGTACATTTGATTTTGCGCACCATGTGCTATTTATCTAATTTAGAATATAACATAGACATCATCTTAGTTTTACTTATTAACTAGGTTTAGTTACGACTAAGACAAGGTGTTTGTGCGTTCAGCTGGTTAATATGTAAGCAAGGTTTATACAACAACAAAAAAACATGAAACTTACTTGGCTTCGTTATATCTGGCCTGGAAGAACGCCTGCAGTCCCAAAACGTAGTAAGACGCCGCTCGCAGGCCGTGCGCATACGGCGGTAGCGCTTCGGGTCGCACCTTTATAAAAAAAACCATTAAGAAGTCTTAAGCGTCACAGTAATACATTAGTATGCACCCCATTTACTAGTAGTTAAATAGGCTATTTTAGTAGCCTTTATGAATTAAAAAAAGAGTATAATATTATAATGATAGTTCAATTAATTAAATAGCTAAATTGATTTTCGTTCATACAATTACTATATCAATTTATAATTTCAATTTTCAAATTGCACTTTTTTAATCTGTATATCACATGATCCAAAGCACTGTCCTCCATGAGAGTCTGTGACATCACTAAATTAAAAACAAACAACAAAGGTGGTGTAAAATGTTCATATTTTTAAATTCTTTATTATTAAAATCAGAAAAGGTTTTTTAAAATTAAAGATTCATTTCTAAAACATCTTTAGAATTTAATGAAGTAATGAAAAGAAAAGTAGTTGTTTCTTTTGCGATTAGTGACGTCATATACATCCCAGCATAGCGGACGGCGTTTTCGCGATATTCAAAATTACGTAAATTTTAAGATTGTTTTATGACATTTGCAAAAAGTTTAAAACCCTATTGTGAAAAAAGTACATTAAAATTTTTAATGTGCTTTTTGTAAATACATTACAAGGTGTGTTTGTTGAGAATGCCGTAATTGTTTGTTATTTAAACATTTTTAATAAAGAATATCCAACAGGCAATTTTTATTATTAACTAAATAGTAATAGAATTTACAATCACCTGCTCCATCAATTGTGCCAGATCATTATCTCGTCTTTCTCTTAAATATACAATAGCCAGATTCAGCTTAGCAAACATCCATAGATCTCTTTCTTGTGACATCTGTAATTAAACAACATATACACTAATAATAAAAACAAAAGATGTGGGAGTTTGTTACGAATAAATTTTAAAATACCAAACAGGTTTCAAAAACACTTTACCATTTGAAAGTTACATTATATTAATACCTGTTATTATTAATAAATTGACCCCTAGTTCCTAGGTAAATTTATTGAGTTGAACTCGTGCACAAAAAGTTCCATTGAGAAGCAAAAATTGAGAAAATATGTGTGTCTAATTGCAGTGTTAAACGACAATAACATACATCGTCGTGTAAGCCATAGCGAGAGCTGGAGACCAGCAGTGACCTTTATTATCAAAGAAATAAATTTGATGAAAGTCATGTTTGTTATTGTGTCTCGGACAAAGGAGGTGAATACTTTTTCTCCAACCTCAAAAATGAGTGAGGACTCGTATAGCGTTTGCTTCTCGATATATTTTATGTACTCACATGTATGGCGGTGTGGAACTGCGCCTCGGCGGCCTCCATACAGTTCATGGACATGGCGTAGAGACCGAGCAGACAGTGTAGCTGGGGGGTGTGCGCCGCCGCCGTCACACCTACAACATTGTTACGCTTTATTACATACTATATTATTTTTATTATTATTTACAGCACCTCTAGCGGTAACTCGCGGAACTAAAATTGCCATAGTAAAAACTATCGTATCGACAAATACTATTGCTTCAAACTCAGAGTAGACAGTAATACAGTGTACATACCGTCGGGCGCAATAGTCAGTAAGTGTGCGGCGCGCGCGATCTCATGTAGCGCGTGGGCCTTGCCACCGGCGACGAGGCGGCACAGCGCCGCATGCTCCACCAGCGCCATCCGCAGCCGCCACGCTAGCGCCGCCCCGCTCCGCGCCGCCACACCGGTGCCCTCGCCCTCGTCACTCGCTGCCAACATGAAAATATTACTTTTTATACGTGATCATCGCCTTGTAATTATATATTCTTAACTCATAAGCATTACAATTTTAAAAAAATATAGCATCAAAGTATAGCGAAAAAAAAGACTAGTTAAAAAGGTGCTTGGACAACATGATCCTCTTATGGCTGAATAATATGGTGATAGCCGACTAAAACTATACTTTCATGACAAATGACTTCAACTAGTTTCAAACAAAAGAATACCTATCTCAGCTCACTGTCAATAATGGTAATTATAGTAAACTAGCTGTTGCCCGCGACTCCGTTCGCGTGGTAACAAATACGAGAATTATTTTCCTGCTTTTTTCTTAAAGTTTTGCCTGAATTTTCTTTGCTATAAACCTTACACAGTCTCATTGGTACGATCAAGACCTCTCCAACGAAAATTCGACTTATTTTTACATCATAGAAGACAAATATAAGAAGTTATAAATAATATGAACGTTACAGACAAATTGCAGAATTACCAGAAAAGTTTTTTGTCGAACATCCATCTTTTCATGTTTACAACAATATTACTTACACGTAAGTTTGTCTATCTGTGCCAGTGCTTTCTCTGTATACTTGTGTGCCTTATCCATGTAGCCAGCCTGCGCTGAGTGCATCACGGTCACCAAGTATACAAGCACATACAGCTGTTGCCGCGATAACCATACGAACGACTCCCCAGCAGCACTCCCACATACCGCTGCAAAAGAGATTTAAGAACTCGTAAGCAATGATATCCAAAGCATGTAGTTATGGATTCTATTGAAATTGACAATTTCCATAAAAAATTAAAATGTCTCAATGATTTAACATATTGGGTAATTGACATTGCCAATGTCAAATGTTGATATTTTTTATCCTATGGGAGGATTTAATCGGAATTTGGAGAAAAGTGAGGTTTATCTTAGTCAGGAGTCATTTATATCCGATTATCAAATTTCATTAAAATTCATTCACTAGTTATGCACTCTATCATGATTAATTGATGATCACACAAACAAACAGTATTGATGACAGTATCATCAAATGTCAACAAATAAAATGATAATAGAGACATGGTCAGTGGTATGGGCTTTCCTAATCTTTTGTCTACTTAAAAAGCATTCTGAGTAAATCTCACTGTCGTCATCAGGCCATGTTGGTGCCATGATGGTCTGGATGCTTTGCTGCAGTTGCTTCAGACATGGCTTCACACTTTTTACTTGACCCGCCATCAGATAGTGACACACCTAAAAACATCATAAAAGGTTAAAATATAAATTTTAAAATGCTCAGACAAAAAATATAAAAAAACATAAAACTACATAACAGTGTTACCACTGCAGAAAATTATTTTAAATTTTGTTCGTCTTGCTATACCTCAAGTATGACTAAAATGATTTGGCTCATTTTGTCTTGAAATATATTTGTACTGCCAGCAAAGGTTTAATTTATGAAGGTCAGTCATCTACTTAAATATAAAACAAGAACAACAGCAACACAAGAGAATGCTGTAGTTCCAAACAGTCAGGCTTACTTCAAGGCACAAAAATAGAGTATATTTATATATACTACAAAGTTTCATCAAACAACTTTTGTTGTTTTTTGTTGTTAGTAAAAAACCTAAATATATAATAATAACTATTTACCTGTAGCACTAGAAAGAAAACTTTTAAGTATTCTTTTTGATGTGGACTACCAGTCCATGTGTCAACCAAATGGCCGGCTTGGTTCAGTAATGGTAACACTTCCTGAATTTTCTTATCAATTAATAGTAACTGAAAAGAAATATTTTTCTTTTTAACATAATTTTTTTTGCTTGTTTTTATTTCTAACCATAGAAAGACTATGTAATCAAAATATGTTGTAAAAACAGGACAATTTATAAAATTTCATGTGGACAAAGTTGCAAGCTACAACTAGTTTGTAATAAATTATGGATAAAATTATCAAATGTTGTACCCAGTTTAATTTCTTCATTGCATGTTGCTAGATAATGATGTTGCTATTACTAAGGCAAGATCTTATCTTTATAATAACCATATTTATAGTTCCAACACAATGAAAGATACAAAGAGATCATAATTAGACTAAGGAGTGTAGCAGAACTAGCCGGTGTATGTATTAAGTACGAGGTTAGTGGTAATAAATAATGCTTATAGTACGACCACATGCTTGGCGGTCTAGGCTGTACCAGCTGTCAAAATTGGACAATTTAACTATGTCATGTCTAATTTGGTATAAGCTGGTGATGATAACACATATATCATACCTACATATTTTAGTGCTTTCAACACTGGCAATAAATCTTTAGTTGTAAAATACAAAAATTCTACATACCATAACCCTACTTAGTAAAAATAACACCCTTGTGTAAGCTGCATTTGATATCTGTGCATAGTCAACACCGACACCGAGTAGGCTGCTTGCCACCTCATATTCTCTTTCTGTTGCATGAATTTGCTAAAAAATAATTTATTATTTTAAATGATCACTTGAGACTACACAACTGTTTAAGGATACTTCTGTGAGTTATTGTCTGTATTGTTATTAGACCTGATTATTAGCTATGGATTGTTATAGAAGTGACAAAAAATGATTTAAATGTCTATGATATTTGCATACAATAAGTAAAAAATTTACTGTACAATATTCTGAGTTGCAATAAATTATATTGATAAGGATAAAATTGTACCCACTGCCAATTGGAATATTAATCTACAGTGCCAATATACGCTGTGTTGTGATAACTCGATGGCCTTTCTGAGAATGGGTTTAGAGTGTGTCGGCTGGCCCTGCTGCTCGAACAGCTCTGCCAAGACACTCGCCGCCTCGAACTTAACATCGTCGAACCCATTGATCGTCTGCGATAGGCACCACTGCAACACCAACAAGAGTTGACCCACTTCAAATCATTGTTTACATTCGAAAGGAAACTTTTTACGAGCACTGCATCTCATTAAAACCAGAATATAATTACACAGGCAAATGCAAATGCACCTGTCATACGACTACTAATTCACGTAGTAGATTTTTAATTAATAACAAATTAAAAAAACTTACGCTCTGCTCCAAGTGGTTTCTCGCCAAGTCGATGTTTTTAGTGTGTGTCAAAAGAATATTACCGAGTTGTAAGTGGGTACGGGCCTCGACTCTTTGCGGAGGTTTGAAATTAAAAACTGCTTGTAGACACTGAATACAACTTTTTATGTCAGGAGGATTAGATGTACGGAAATGTTCCGCTAAACCTAGTAAAGAAATATACCAAGCGTCCTGCGTTGACGCCATTTTGACATTTCTGCTTGGAGGGAACGGTGTTGACAGATTCAATGAAAAGTCAAAATTTTTAAAATAGATAATGTTGCCAGTAACTTAAATTAAATACAGATAAAAAATGTTGTGAATTTTTTTTTTGGCATTTTGAAGAAAAAAGCGCTATCGAAAATGAGTGTGCTGTACTGCCACCCATAAGCTAAAATGCCGCTATGTACAAAAAGTACTTATTGAGTTATGAGCAAAAAACGCCGCAGTTTTTTTATGGGCTTGATACTTCATAACGGCAATATTAATTTTTATAACTGGATGACTATTAATTATTTATTAAAGCTACAAAAATTTTGCTAATGCACGTCGATAGAGTTTTTCTTCCGATTATGATGGCATCAAAATGTCAAAAACGACTAGATGATGGTTAAAGGCATTTAAGTTCGAGGACGGCAGTGTGTATATCGTATCACTTGTCGTTTACGTTTTAACTAAAATGTTATATATTTTTTTCAAAACACGTCTTGTGTAACGCTCGCTACGGATTGCGTATCTATATAGTTCTCGATCTCGATTCTCATGTCTCGACAATAAATTAAATCTATCCCAGATAATAATAACCCTATTTCTTTCACGGTAATTAAAATGCATCTCTATACAAGTGTTTCATTAAAATTGGTCCAGTGGTTTAGGCAAAGAACACAATTACAGTTTAGACGTGAAAAATTGAGAGAGAGTTTTTATTACAAGTTAATGCGCGAAACTTCGTTGCACTAAAATTAGCTCGCGCAGGAACCGCACTTTTTCCCCAAATAAAAAGTTAATTAATATAAAAGTAATTTACTTTACGACACATTTTCTTACTATAGGGGTAATATAAAATAATAACTCGTAACAACTTGTAGCATTTACAGTATTTTTATAATAATCTTAAACTTTTAAATTGGAATAAACTATCTATATCACATTCAATTAACACAGCAATTAATTCTTATTTTAACATTAATGATTACATTTTAGAAATAGGTAATGATATGTTTAGATTGCTCCTCGTATCAGCGTCATTTTCTTTTGACATTTCCGTTATAGTTGATAAATCTGGCACAGCGCAAGTGACAGGGAAAAGATCGTTTAAATTCGCGCCGTAACCAACGTCTTTTGGTATTAAATTCTGATTCAAATCGAAATTGGTCGAAGCCTCATCTTCTGAAACCAGGAACCATTTGCCAGGTGTGGGAGTCTTCTCAGGTATATCGATGGTAAGGTCCTCAGTCATGAGACTGTTTGCTGAAGAGAGTGGACCAAGTGGCGTATAAAATAGGTCTGGACATTCTGCGGAGATTTGTGTCTCTGAAAAAAAAATACAAATGTCACCTACATACTGTAATCTCACAAGGTTGTTTTGGCAGGTGGCGGCGCGCGGCTTTAGAACCGGCGGCGTTGAAACAGATTAGTTCTCTACACAAAGTACCTTCATAATAGAATAATTAGTTAATAAGACATTTTCTTTTATATTACTTCGTAAATCTGTACCAGATGGCGCAACGATAGACAACTCTAGATTATCTATTGGTTCCCAACTGAAATTAGCTACTGCAGGGCAATCGCGCTAAGTTATTTCAAGTGAAACGCAAACGAGACTAAACGACTTTTTGATGTATTTCGTATCGCGCTATCGTTTTGACAGCTCAGCTCATTTATTACGATATTAAAGCTCTTTTCCTAGTTTAAGTTTGCCGGTATCAACAGTTGTCTACTAGCGGCCACGAACTGCTT
>JAOTAV010000008.1:313233-327228 GCA_026546445.1 Cyclargus thomasi
CCCGCGCCGCCACCCCCTGCGCCAGCGCCGCCGCCGCCGCCACCTCCCGCGTTGCCGCCGCCGCAGCCCCCCGCGCAGACCAACAAACCCGACCCCGACGACTCCCGGCAGGAACACAACACGCAACCGCCTGCTAAGAAACCCAAAACTGAACCTAAGGTACGTTCACTTTTTCATAGCAAAAGTAATTGCTGGTCATGCTCAGTAAGTAGTCTTCATTATTCATACAATTATTTTTTATTACGTAGAAAGAAGCCGTTGTTGGTCGTAGAGCTACGACTTATGAATGAACTTTTTGCTTACGCAATCGCTGTTTCAGTAGTCACTCTTTAGTCATAAAAAGTAAGCTATAGTTGTAATGTTAAGTCCTAATGTTAATGTCAATAATAATTCTACATAAGTAAAGGTCGATTACGCTAGAATTTTTATTTCTGTCACCGCACGACGTAATGATATATTATTAGCGGACAATCTAAACTACACCGGTGTCACGTATAAGGTTACGCTGCGCAGATCCTTGATCCCCTTTTGTATCAATAAAATAATCGCTAATTGTCCGATAGCTCTTATCGGCCATGTTGGCGACTGTTTCGGATTTAATTGTCGGGGCTTAGGGCTGTTTGCGAGGTTGATTGAGTGCAAACGCCGGGGTGTTATCCGGCGCGGCGCTGCAGCGGTTCATTAAATCACCACCCTCTCCCGCTGCCCTCCTGGTACCGCCCGCATTACAATACTCGGCACTCAACAAATTAATGCGATTGTGGCCGGGCGCTGAATTTAACTCCAAATCGGAAATTGATGCTATCGGTTCATCACTTTCGAATAAAATTTAACGCTACATAGTTCTCGGATCTGGATTTTCCGTTCCGTTTTTGCCGTAACATATTGAAAGAATTTGGAAGCATTCCAACGTATATAGAGACTATTTGTTTCGATGTTGTCAGTCATGCGTTATTATCTTTTAGTAGATATTACTCGTAGATCAGAATTTTTATTGCCTACGCCGAATTGAAGTGGGAGGAATAAAAATAACGCTAGATAATGTACGTGTTTCATTTCATCAGAAGTCGGAGTATCTAATTATTATGTCCTTTGTAACTTCGTACTAAAGTCATTTGAGGGTTCAACTTAACATAAACTTAAAAAGACCTAAAGGATATTAAAGATTTAATCCTAAATATAAAGTGTATAATATAGATCATCATCAATTATATTATACGTGATAAATCTTGATTAGATTAACAAAATATGTCAAATCATTTGTTTAAATATTTTCGCTACGTGGTTTTACCATTTACCCTTTCAGTATCTTCCATTTACCCTGTCAGTTTCATTCATCCAATTACCCTTTCAGTATCTTCGTTATTTAGAACAATTATTTTAAATATTGAATATGTTTTCATTTGAAGGTTCAACTTAACATAAACTTAATAAGACCTAATGGATATTAAAGATTTAATCTTAGATATAAAATGTATAATATAGATCCTTAATCGCCCTGACATATACGAGTTTTATATCTTTATTTCATCATACACACAATTATGTCTCAAGATGTGGAACTAGCACCTGCTCTCGTATCTATCGCACCATTAATCGAGACGTGACAGTATTGCAGCTCCTCACATTACTGCTGCCTTGGTACTTTCAAACCCAATGAGCAAGATATACTAGTTTGTCTTGCTTGTCTGTGACATTTTCACGGTTGTTGTGTAAAATGGAGTGTGGAAATAATTCTGAATTCGAGAGGCAGGTAAAGGTTGGTTTCAGAAAAGTGTACGGTTCCATCCACAGCAGTGCGAAATGGTGTTGCGGATATCGTCTAGTATTATATGACAAAGTTTAAATTGCGGAGGGGGACGATGGCGGGAACATGTACTTTGAATTCCAATCATTAATCACTGTCGAGCGCTCTAAAAATTTCCAAAGCGCCCGCGAATTCAATTTAGCGTTCACCCTCTTGAAAAGTTTACAATTAGACAACTCTGACTCCGGACATGTTGCAGCTCCCTGGGAACTTAATGTTCCATAAATCGAAGGCGAGTTAAACAACCGGGTAACTAGCAAAATACAGCATTAGAGTAATTAATATTTTCTTATTATAATTTTAACATGCCTTGTGACTTACTATACTATTTTGTTATCGAAACTGTTTTTAACGTTAAGCTGTACATAGAATATACATTTTTTGAATTGAAATTATTTTACCGGTCCTCAAACCTCCATTTATGCAAAAAGCGGTAGTTATTCAATTGTTTGCAGTCTGCTTTTTCCACTCAAATTTTCCATTTCGAAATACCCAGTGTACTGTTCATTATGTCTTAAATTCGACGCCATATTGGTGAGACAAGTTACTTCTTATGCATTAATTTTAATATGTTATTTTTGCAATAATAAAATCCTAACAAAATTGTATCAATGCACTGATCACACAAGGTATCAAATATGTAACGTAGTAGTATACTGAGTTATATTTTGGAACCTCCCCTGAATTGTGACCAAACAACATCGAGATTCTGACTGTGACATTGTACTTTACATAAACCGTTATCTAATGGTGTCAATGTCTCTTTGTAATCGTCGTAACGTTCTAGGCGAAGCGCGAATGTGTAATTACAGATTTCCATGGCTTTACTATTATCATAAACTTGTAGTAAAAATATCGCGGTTACGACATCTCGTGCCAAGTATACTCATAAAAAATACGTTTTTTGACAGTTTCTAATCAAAGAATCTTTACTACATCTCATAAAATAAGTGTAAAGCAATAAAAATTAAGTAGTGAGTGAGCTAATGATGATTAATTATAGCTAAGAAACCTCTCGATCATATCACCTCCCGGGCAAAATTTACCAAAGCATTTTGGATACGATGCCAGTTGTCTCTCGTACTTATATAGATTACAGACGAGTAGTACCATAGAGGACATCCTAGCTAATTTAATAGACCTACGTTTGTTGATCGGAATATTCCATATAAATCGTTATCTGCCGGCTAAATTTAACATAAACCGACCAAATTCACATTCCCTAATAGTACATAAAAACTTAACACTCACCTATTTTGTTCAAAGAAGAGTAAAAAAGACAATAAAATGTGGATTGTAAAATTATCAATCATGGACTCATGACTCAATTTAAAAATATTTCTGGTGTGTCATTTGTGATTAAAATTGTACGCATCATCATTATATTATATGTGATAAAACTTGATTAGATTAACAAAATATGTCAAATCATTTGTTTAAATATTTTCGCTACGTAGTTTTACCATTTACTTCCATTTACCCTTTCAGTTTCATTCATCCAATTACTCTTTCAGTATCTTCGTTATTTAGAACAATTATTTTAATAATGAATATGTTTTCATCTATATACGCGAGCGGAACACTGAACCATTTTCACGAAAGACGTGTAGATGTATTAAGCATGAAATTTCTCCCAGTTATAGTTTTGATATGGAGGAGAAGCGAAGAATGCTATTTTTTTTATATAACTAAAACGCTATGCACACTACAATATTTTGACATGAAACGATAATCGTACACGAAATACTATTTTTTATTAAATGGACCTTTATGCCAAAATGAGGTCTGTGATTTTGACCACAGTGCGACCTCTAATATATTGTATTTTGAATACTCCTTGCATTGTTTAAAGCTAGTTTCATTAAAGCAGTTTCATCGTATTTAATCTGTTCTGTCACGCCAGATTTCGTTAAACCATGTTAAACCTTTGTGTCTTGGGTTTCTTGTTCAAATAAGTCTAATATTACCTTGAATATTAAAGTGTCCAGTCAGGGCATTGACTTATTTTTGAACATAATATTCACTCATCAAACTTACAAATTCTAAAGTGTCTGTTATTTCTGGCCTTTTTTATTTGATTTTATTTTAATAAGACTTTTATCTGCAATTAAAGCAATCTATCGATCTAATATTATTCGAGATACAATCTATGTTAAGCTAAGCTCTGATACCTCTTCATCGGTTCATAGCTTGAATATATTAGCATGTTGATTACCACTTAATCAGTGCTCCAAGTTCCAACGCGATGCTCGCTTGTAACTTGTACTAAATTAGTTCCTGTAGTACGACGTACCTGATTACCTGAAAATCTAAAATAGCTTCATTTGGTTATGTACAACTTGCTATCGTAGTACTAATTCAATCTCTTTTTCGCAAGCAATTAGTCTCTTCAACCCTCTTATACAATTATTTAAATAGTGAATAACTTATCAAGATTGGCTGTCCTTTTCTGGAATATTTAAAACGTCACATGACAGAAAGAGCCAGTCAACCTTGATTAGTTAAACACTTTTTAATTTTTTTTATAAAAAAAGTCTATATTCTAAAACTGATTTAAATAAAAAGGTTATAATATCATGATGGATATTGTTTCAAGACTCTACTTCTATATCGCTCATAATTATTATTATGCTTTAGTTAAACTCTTTGCATTTTACCTGATTTATCTTATCTAAAAGTTACCAAGACATCAGCAATTGAAGGAGATGTCTGGCAAGTGGCAGCTGCTACCGCGCGGCGCGTAATTACCGACTAATTAGGATGTGGGGGCAGTGGGCACCACTCCCGCCATCAATCGCCATTATTATTTCCGTTTCGTATTATCTGTGCGGTCGGTTAGCCGTTTATTATGTCAGAAACAATTGTAACGCTCGTAAATCCGAGCGGAATTGATTCGAAATTAATTACGTCCGATGTTAGACCATCGACAACATAATTTATTCAGCGCTCTACTCATTAATTTTCAACGAGTGTTTAACTTAAACGATCCGGCGTTTATTTAAATTAAGCCTTTAGAATTTGTCGTCGGACGACGCGTTTCATTGGGTTCTCGACGATAAATTCCAGTCTTAGTTGTCATAAACCCATTTAAGTTGGCCGGAGTTTCTGTCGACGAAGTCGTGCTCCTCGTCGTGTCGGCTTTGTGAGCGTCGACGAGTCGGCCGACCGCTCGTCGGATTCGTCGGTCGCCGTAATCCCAGCCGGCGTGTACCTGGCCGTCTCTTTGTTCGAGTGGAAAGTTTCGCCCGGAACGGATTTGTTGCGATGAACGTTCACCAAATATACAAACACGAATGCTATTTCTGGTCAGCTTCGAAGTTTCGCAATGATCGAGCACTTTAGAATTTTACAAAGTGAATCACATTTTTCTCTAAATTATTTTTACACTCCCCGACAAGATTGTCCACATAGAAATCATCATTATGTGGGAGACATAAGGTGCGCGTGTTTAATTAATCTCTGACCTTGTGTACCTAAAATATCTTATAACAGCTTATTAAAATAATTTAATACCGTGTTTTTTCCTATTACCACCGAACAAATAACAGCTTTTACCAATTCAAACAAAGCAAACATTAAAAACATATGCTGACAATTCTAAAAAAGACCTTTTGACGCAAAAATAATAGGATCGCGAGGAGACAAATTGAATAGACGGTACATTGCACAAGATCAACAATTGCCGGACTAGTCGGCACGGCACACCAATAAAACCTTAACAGATGCAAAGGGGAGATTTGGGAGATGGGATCAAAAGGCGATTTTTTGTTAACCTTTTTTATAAACAGCTATTTTGCCTCTTTGTGCTCGTGTTGTTTACTAATGGGTTCTGTTGGGTTCGACTTAAGATAATAACTCGGGTTTTTTCTCGCCCATGTGTCGAGTTTTTGTACGGAAACAGCTTCGGTCGGATTAAAATATATTTGTTGACCTTTCGGCGAGCATCGTTTGCTTTTATTGCTCCTAACTAAATGTTTGCGTTTTATTCGTATCTTTTATGAACATCTCTCTGTATTTATTCTATTTATTACTCTTATTTTTTTGAAAGCATTTATTCAGAGCGTTTATATTAGCGTATCATATCCAAACACTTCAACGTTTAATTTATAGTCATCAAATAAGTTTCTTTTGCATTTCCTTGTGATTCCCAAGAAAAATTACTGTTTAAATGTTTACAGAAGCTAAACCTATAATTTATTTTTTCACCATAATATCCACCATTATAAAATATTTTCCGATTATTTGACTTCCATAGCTGGCACGTGGCAGCTTGCCAAAAGGGTAACATCTATCAGGGTTGAATTTCAAAGCACGTTCCGCCGACACTATCATTACGTAAAGAGCGCTAAATCAATCAACCCTTAATCCCTAATATTACTGGCCATAGACAATTACGAAGGGTCCGTGTCCAGGATTGTAGCGATAAATGGTAAGAATATCCCCCATCCCTGATATCTTTCACCCCTGCGAATATTGTCTACAATCGATATTCAATCTCTTTGACGCTCTGCTCTCCCGGTACCCAACTTTTCTCACTTTGTGATGCCGTTTAGGGTAGATAGATTGTATAGTCTTGAGAAATTCTTTTATCTTCCCCTTGCAGCTCTTATTATTAAAATGTCTGTTTATATCTATAGTAATCACATCGTTAGTCTTTCTAAACTGGTTTAACGTTAATTTTCTTTAATCGTATAAAACTAAATATTCAACAGTTTCATGCCTAATAAACAATGATTTAGAAACCGGTACTAGCAGTCTAATAACGTGTTATTACATAAATTATAAAAATTCTATTATGTAAACGTTCTTAATACTATGTTTTATGTTAACAACATATTGTGACATGACATTCTGTATAGAGCGATTAATTTATATGATCGTAGACTTGAATTGTTACGATGATCAGAATCAATAGAACAAAGTCCATGTCCAATTTTCAGAAAAACAATTTCACTGAGTGTTGCGCGTTTAGATTTATTTTACTTGTTATATGCCAGTTTATACTTGAAAAGAATTTAAAAACACTCGCACTGTATTGACGCAAAGTTCCGTCCTCCTTTCGTTCTGAAACAACTTTATGACCGTAAAAACGTGTTAAGCCAAGTTAACACGATTAGGATTTAGGAGGTAAATGTAATTAGCAGAATGGGGCCGCGGCTCGCAGATATGCTAAAGAGGTATTACGGCACGCAGATTATCCCTTATAATTGAAAGCCGGACATCTCGGGCAGAAGCCGGGTATATCGCGTTATTAGGTGTGCATACGTAATTTGTTTGTTAAAGACGGTTCGCAGTTATACCCGCTGTGAATAATTTAAATTCATCCCCTCGTTGGGGAGGCGACCCCCTGGATCGATTCAGTGTGCGTCTGTGTGCGGTGTATGTGTGCTGTTCATATTACAGGCGCTTTAGACGCTCTGCGCCCCTGGTACAGAGTTACCTCGCCACAAAACCTGCTCAACCAACTTGACGGTTCAAACAACAATTCGCTATTTTACAATCATTTAATTATAAACCGTTACCTTAATAACAAAACTGATAGTTAATTACATTGAGTTATTCATTTATCATTAATGGAGTGAAGAGATAGAAAACTAAAAAGTAAAGATAAATTGACTAAACAGTTTTTCATCTACGTTTGTAACCACTAATGGATGAGCTTGTCGCCAAAGAATTTTAAAAGACAAAAAAGAAATAATAAAGTCAATGGACAAAGCTAAACCCACGTACGTCGGGCGTGGAATATAAAAACTGGCTCATCTTTTATTCATAATATCATCACAGATGCTTTATAATGCAAATTTAATACATATTGCAATAATTGCATTTTAAACACGCTATTTTGTAAAGGTTAAACTGTATTCTAAGGCATAAGACATGAAGATGGATGGATCAGGTCATCCAGAATCTAGTGCAGGCGTGGAATAAAGAGAAATTTGGGCATTTCACTGAAAGATAAGTGCTCAACTCGTTTAGGTTAAGTCGAATTTCTTTTTGTCTCCAAATGGGGTAGTTTCTTTACTCTATGCGATACTTCATAATCATTTTGCATTTTTTCAAAAGCAATACCTTTGAAGTTTCAACATAAATAGATCAAACTCTTCAATTCATTAGATACTACATGTACGGTTTAACTAGGATTGTGTATGATAAATCGTATTTTGTTTTTTGTTTTGTGCATTTTACTGTATTAAATTGATATTTTTGTCTTTATCTTATGAATTACCTGAAAGAAGAAAGAATACTAACAATATTATTTTTGTAAAAAGTCCATTCATATTTTCACCTCTCCCTCTATACTATAAGGTCAACAAAAGAATGTTTCAACCGTTTATAACGTCTATCAATTATTAGACAAAATCTCCTAAACCGAGACTAATCCTCGGTGTTTATTATCCCCTGATCTCCGCGTAGGACAGATGTTTATTTATGTCTGCGGTCCTGGTATTTTTTAAAAGGGAATATTGGTTTATTTTTGATGTGTAACAAATATTATGTTCTAAGTCGAAGAGGTTATGTAGCCCTAGTATCGTCGATAGTCTAGCAACTTCCTCTGTTACTGTTGTTTTCCTGATCTTTTTTGCCACGACATTTTGCTTCCTGCCATCTGTGGGAATTCGATTTCTGTGAAAAAAGGGTTCAATACAAATTTTCTGTTCATTTGGTTTTATTTTAAGTCTGATTCTAAATGAATTTTTTAGTGTTAGTCATTGACATATTGTTTTAAATCCCTATTTTTTGTATTATTAATAAGTAACATACTATGAATGTCGAGCGACGTATTGCAACGTTGCCAATCTTCATTCTCTTAAATCTTTCAATTTCAATGTTGCACGTTTTGAGTGGTGCTGCCAACACCTGTCAACATGGTTATTTTGGGAATCAGTAGTAGCAGATAGAGTTATAATCGAAAAGTTGATGAGAAATCAAAGATTTTTATACTAAATTTGTCTGAATATTTTAGTTTTTGTCTTATTAACACTTATTTAATTCAACAAAAAGCGAAACCTATAGTCTACTTCATAAAAACAAAGTGGTATTTAATTAGAGTTTTTGTCGGTCGCGGTCGCATGCTAACTGCTAGGTGAGTTCGGAAGTCCAACTACTCGCGCAACTGACGATGATGTGAATAGCTCCATTATTTTTTTACGTACATTCATGATAAAATTAACACTATGATATCCTAGTACTATTTACTTCTACACCATTTGGTCACGTAACGTTAACGATTTCAATTTTTACCACATGATTGAATCAGCTTATTCATCTGTCCAATATGTTTTATTTTAACAATAATCGCTTATTATTAATTTATTAGAATCAACTGTTTGATAAAACTAATATCGAGAAGAGCAATGATTTTTAGTTTACACAGATTCAAAACTGACAAGTGGAGATCGAAATTTAAAAAATACGTCTAGGACCAATTGTTGCCCTTATTAGTTTAGTTACATCCCGAAATAGATTAATTTGTGACATGTTTTTTGTTATCTAGCAATAAAGCGTTTTTGAACAACACCCCTTAATGAGACGCAACGGGGCTCAAAGAAAAAAACTATATTTAATGACAGCCGCGGGCACAAACTAGTAAAAGATTATAATTTAAAATGTTAAGCACCAGGGGGACAGCAACAGATGGGGTTGTTAACTTTGTGGGGACAATTATCGCATACTTATCAGTGAGGGACCGCTTCAAGTCGTCCTTTATGGTTTTTTAGGTGATTCAATTGTGCTTTAATTTAGATTCACTTGGACTGAATCTATAAAATGTAACATCTAAATATTATCTACTTGCCGAATTTAATATTTTGTTTGCTTAAGGTATGGTAGATTATAAAGCTCTTCCACCGAATGTTCTTCATTAGGAAAGAAAGAGTATTTCTCCATCTACCGCATATAAGGTTAATAAGTTACAAATCGATGCCTTACTGCCTCAACCCAATCTTAATAATGGCTACATTTCAGGAGACAACAAAAAACGGATTATTTTTTTTCTTAGTAATCTTACAAAACTAGATATGAGGTTATTTGATAAGTTAATAGTTATTATAGTACCTATCAAATAACCTCATATCTAGTTTTGTACAATTACTAAGAAAAAATATATAATCAGTTTCTTTTCTTTAATGAAATGTAGCCATTTTTAAGATACGAGATTAAGGCAGTAAGGGATCGAAATGACATTTTTCATAAAGTCTTTGTTCTTGTGGGACATGGCTAATCTTGTTGCTGAAGCACACATAAAAAGTTAGTGTATAAAGTTTTGACTGTCAAATTGATTAGTAGAGCTTTTTAAACCTGAAATTACGCATACGACTGAGTACTGTTAAATATATTATACTCGTATCATTATTTAAAGTTGTACTTAAGCTCTTAGTTCTTACAAATAAAGTTAAGGTCCACAAAAGTGACATTTACAAGCTAATCCTAGCTGAGATTCCAGTAATGGATTGCTTTGCGATAATCTGGAATCTTCTACAAATTTCTGTGCTCTCTCTAATTTCTATTCCGCTGATATCAGTAGTGCAGACTATTTAAAAAACTCCACGGAAACCTCATTTTGTCGCCTTGTGGTCGAAATTCGACCATAAGTATAATCCATCGTGCAGAGGAGCTATAAAAAAGTATGATCTATTCTCAATTGAATCACAGACTTTAAATTTTATTAAAAAAAATCACAGTTTTCATTATAAAGAAAAGATTATCGTATTTCGTGTATGATTATCATGTCAATATATCGTAGTTTACTTACCAGACTATTAATATCATAGGAGTTAAGCTCTCGATCGGGTATTTAACTAAAAACTGCACAAATATGGTATTAAATAAAATACAACAATCGGGGTACTGAGGGGTCGATGAAAAAAGTGTGGGAATGAGTTAAGTGATATTGCTTCGCGAACGCTTATGTCATTTGAGTACATTATTTGGCGAGTCTTGGCTAAGCCCCCAGAAATATTTCGAGAGCGGCCTCATTACTTTTATATAAGTTTTATTGGTATAATAAAACTGGTAGCGGATAGTTAAACTGTTGTGAAACATTGTATTGTTTCCTTACAGTGCGAGCGAGCAATGAAATTCAATGTTGTTTTACGGCAGATCGCTACGTCTCCGTGAGAGAAAATAGTGTCGTTTATTTGTTAGGAGGAGGATATGTTATCGACAATGTATGTGCTGTTTTTTTTACTTCCAAAAAGGAGCATAATTATTATGTACGTCTGTTTATATTTTATTCGCGCAGTGTGAACTGTGAAGCTATCTGATAAATGACCAAAATGAAACTCGCAGTATGCCCAAGCCATAATCGCTATATCTATGTAACCCTGGTAGCGCAAGATTATCTCGCTGACATTAATTAAACGATTGTAATTAAAACGTACAGGAATACCAAATAGTGTTAAGTTTATTGGTAAGTCGTTCGCATTTCGTTATAACTGTAATCGCTCAACAAAAAGACCCTTTAGATGCACGTTTGAAGAATTGTCCCGACACAATTGTTTGACAAAAAAAGGTAAAAATGTTTTTAGAAATGTGTTGATTTTGCAAGAATGAAACAGATGAATCCGAGCACACATGCAGTTAAAATATAAAATACAAAGGAGAGCGTCGCGTAACAAAAGAACAGTGAGCGTTCGTTGCATTTTCCGACGTAAAATGCAAGTATATTTTTCCCGAACTCTCTTTCATTTTGTATGGCTTGTCGGAATGCGGTATTTTAAATTTCTTTTCAACTCGCTCAAACTTTGAAGATTTTATAAAACTTTATTTAGTTGTTTAATTAAAACATTTAATTATGATACAAAATAATAACCCATGTACCAGGGGCGCAGAAGAGGATAGGAACTCAATTCGTGGAGTATTCGTTCGGGCGAAGCGACAACGGATAAAGTTTCGTCGCTAATTGCCAGACCCGACGAGCGAGCCGTCTATAATGAGACCGGCTTCTTTAATGAAAATTCCGAGGGCGTGCTTCGCCGTTCTTGTTGGTTTTACCTCTAATAGCACCTTTATGCCAACGAAATAGAGATCGTTCAAGATCCAGGTATAATACATCTGAATGGATTGTACAAGTTGATATTTAATCGGTGAATCTGTCTGGATTTCTGTAATGATTTGGTTCTGTTTAGGTTTTGACATGATACGTTTGATTGTTGAGAAAGTAGTGTATTGTTTCATGTTTGTACGTTGTACAGTGCACACAATAGATTAACAAATCAGTCTTCAATTTGTTGACTGACTGGGGACTTATTAACAAACTTTTAAAAACGAAAATAATACTGTAAGCTTGCTGTTGATTAACGTAGCTAAAACGGAAGAATGACAAGGGAAATTTATTCCTATATCCGCAACATTTATTAGTGTTTCTATTCTTTCTGCTGTGTTTTATGGCTTAGCATACCGACCGAGAAGTGTTACTTTCTACAGCAAGATAGACAAAGGGATGTACAAAGGAAATCTGTAATTCTTCCAATTCTTCGGTTGCCATGTTAATCCCGCAGATGGTGTTTTAATTTAACTTCAACACTTATCTTATCTCCTATTTTGTAAATTTAAAATTACAAATTCATTTATGATTGAAAATGATTGCCCCGGTGCAAATGATATTTTGCACGTCACCTCGCGTGAAGTCGCGTGATAAAAAAGGTTGCGAGAACAAAATGGCGGATGATTTTATACCTGGCGAGTGGTATCTGGTAATTAATTTTAATGATAGTCGTAACCCCATGTTTGTTAATTTAATTGATTAAAATTGAGTTAAAATAATTGAAAAAAAAAACGTTTTGTAGTTTCAAGTTCCTTACCGTTAACGGTAGCACGAGTGACTCAAAATATTTTATTGTGGTTACTTATGTATATAAAAGATGACAGTTTGCATACTTATTATTTTTCATTTATTTTTATTACCCTAATACAAAATAATAGTAAGAAAATATTTGAATGTCAAATTCCTAAAAGTTGTGTAGTCTGTTAAGAAATATTAACATTAGAAAATTTTAAATGATCGTTAAAGACTCCTCAGAGGTAAATAAAGTCTGAACATTACGACTTTTATTTTTAGTGTGCAGTAAAATCAGTGTAGCGAGAACATAATTGCGTGCGTTCTTCAGTTTATTATCTACACTATAATAATATAAGGCTGAAGAGTTTGTTGGAAGTTGGAACGTGCTCATCAGATTTCAGGAACTAGGCCGAAATTTTTTAAATTCTTTTTGAGTTAGTTTGTTTATCTAGGAAGGCTAATAAGACTATTATAGCCTTCCGCGATGAACAAACTAACACAAAAAGAATTTTCAAAATTTCGGCCAGTGAGATGTTATATGTCATATAACATCACGCTATGACCAATAACAGCCTAGCTGTAATCTTAAAAAAATATTGTAAAAACAGAATAATTTATATTTTCACGCGGACATCGTCGCGGGTAACAGCTAGAACAAACAGAACGCAGTCTTTATTATTTTAGAAGTTAGAACATTTCGTTATTTTGACCCATATCAGTTGATGTTATCCTAGTACAGTTGAATCTACGGGTAGTAGTGGGTATTGGTACCCTGGTAGATTGCACTGTTTTCCTAGTCCATGTGTCGGGCAGACTACAAATAAGTATAAAGTTATAAGTTTTTTTTTTTTAACTTTTTCACTCGGGCAGAGTCGGGGGTAAGAGCTTGTCTAGTCTGTGTCATAAAATATACTTTAATAAACTTACGTAAGTTTTGAGTACTTAGTTCAGGACGAGCCCAACGAGGTAATGTTTTGTATAAGTGGGTAATGTAATAATAATTAAAGAATAAATAGTTACAGAACACAGACCTAACAAGCAGACCGAAACATCCTCATTCCACTCGCTTCAATAATTCTATATTATTTTATTTATAAGGCTTTCTTAGGTGTGTATATTAATAATGCTTTTATTCTATAATTTTTTATTAAAGGATATTGCAATTATAGATTCTAATTATAGAATGCCTATTCCTTTATTATAATAAATTATATTTACGTATTTACGTCAGATGTTTGGGGACACTAAATCGACATTCTACGACGGCAGTTTCTTTCCATTAGGTGAACCGACTGTTCCTTTCCGCCCTTTCATTAAAAAATCACATAAAATAGTCATCCCTAAGGGAATCGAGACCGGGCTTACCCGAAAATCGGGTTTTGGAAAATCACAAAAAAATATACTTTAG
>JAOTAV010000008.1:327328-343257 GCA_026546445.1 Cyclargus thomasi
TAGTTAATAATAGTAGAGTAATTGGTTATATTCAATTTCGAAATATATTATGATTGGAAACAATGCCATTGTAAATCTATTATTATAATTGAAACTCAATGTTGAAACTTGAATATGAAACTATTTTACCCATTTGAGAACAATTTCAAAATTTAATTATTAATGTTAACATCTATTGTGTTTAATTTAAATTAACATTATCCTTTACTTTAACTTAAGTCTTTTCATAGCTTTCAAAAATCATTTTTGTTCCCTAACCCCGGAACTAAATCGAGATCGGTTTTTTGTGTTCTTTGAATCTGTGATTCCTATACTATAAGCCGTATTTTGTCGCCAGTCGCCACCATAATATTCTGTCAATTATATTTTCTGTGATATCTATATGTACAATAATACATATGTAATTAACATTGTTAATGCGAAAGTGTGTTCCATTCAAAACAGAGTCCGGAAAAGAATACTTTTTACTTAAAAAAAATAATTTTACACCTTTAAGTTATTGAAAAAGAAGGGAAGAAATAGAAAAGATCAAACTTATATTTAATTTGAATTCCCGCTCTGTTAATAAATATAATTTGAATTTCACAAATGGAACGCAAATTACAAAGCGACAACTTTCTGAAAGCCGAATCTGAGAATTGCGATTTACTTTTTAATTTTTGGCAGTGAGGCAAAGGTATCTTTGATGTTATAATTTCTTTTAATATCTCTGAAATCGTTTGTTCGTTCAAACTTTACCTTACATAAGAGAATTAATGAGGCTTTTACATGTTTCTTTTTTGTGTATAATGAGTCATTAAGGTTTAATTTATTCAAATTTTGTTTCAGCCTCAAATAATTTGACATTGAAATGTCGTGACTTAAATGTGTTTAGATTAGGTTTATTAACTTTTTGTTCCATGTTCAAATATTTATTTGAAAAATTACTGTCCGATTTGGAGAAATTGACTGGAGATTGTAGATTGTTTTACTTTATGTTTTGAAGGCGGGTTATCAAACTCAGCAGGAAAAAGATGAAAATTTGAAAATAACCGGTCACAAGGAATGAATTGCTAACCGTTTATTAGAAAGTTAAATATGGAACTTCATATTACACTAATCAAGGTAATATCTATTATGTTGTGTTTGTACGAATATAACAGCTTTAATGTACAATGTTACAGTTATAGAATACAGATCCCATAAATTCATTTTATTTAACTTGCCATATATGAAATATATATTATCATATTTTGTGATTTTTATATTTTAATCCAGTGCGCCAGTTTCCAGCCAGTGTTTTAATTTTATCCTTAATGCTTATAATATTAATTATAACATCATCATGAATAATTAATGTAGCTACCAGGTTAACATGAACGTAGAGCGTTATTATAGATTCCGTTTCAGTTAATCGAGATTAATCTATCTATAGGAGACATCAAAGCGTGCTTTCATTACACTAATTACAGATATTGAACCAGCATATTCATGATATCCGCATAACAATAATTAAATGTATTAAACTAATGACTGCTGTAGGAAAAAATTAGTTGAAAATTACGCTATGTATGTATATATATAGATTTGGTAAAATCTATTAGTCAAATAATAAAATTGACACAATTTTCATCTTAATTTGTTATGCTTCCTCGCGCAACATTTCAAAACTTTATCTTTTGAACGCTTCTTTAAATTTGAGCTGACATGCGCTTTCTTAGCCCCGGCTCTCATAATTTAATTTCCCCGTTTAAACGTACAGTATATTGCGTCTTTTTCATATCGTACGCGCGGAAGCAGGAAGGATGTTTCTGGGAGCCCATAAAAATAGAGTTCGAGCTAATTTTGACTTTATGGCGCTTAAGATAGATGCAGTTTTGGGTTGCGATATTCGATATCTTGTTGAAGCGCTCTACATGCTCTTGGAAGTTTTCTGGTTCATTTATTAGTGGGACGTGGGGAGAGAGGGTGGACTGTGGAGGAATGTACGCTCAACACCCTCACGCGATTTATGGACGATACCCGCACTAATTCTGCTAACAGCTTTCCCTTAATTTGAATAGTAATTTTTAACAATTTGCCCTTAATGGTGTTGAAATGAGCACTTGAAATGTAGCGTATAAAATAATTACTAGTATTGATACACGACATCAATGTTCACTTACATTTATCACGTGATATTGTATGGGAATGTCGTTGGCGTGAGCTGTCACCGGTCATGGTTAGTTACATGTTAGTAATAAAAATTACTGTGACCCATTGAATAAGACCAATATTCTCAACTTCTAAAAAAATAAATCAGAGGGTAGCCGGTTGATAATTTTCAGTACATGATGATTGTTACTGATTTTTCCCGAGTCACATTTCGTCACCGCATTACTGCTGTTTATCCAAATTCCTAATGCTGACTTGCTTTACCTCTGATATCCTAATACTGTAAATAAAACCGCGTAATTAACTTTACTTCTGATGTCCTAGTACTAACTACTAGCACATCTTGTAGAATTTTATACGGTACTCATATCGTAACGATTGTAAGTGATTATTTCCGAGTCGTATTTTATCACCGCATTATTGCTGTTATCCTAATTCCTATTTCCAATGCTGACTTCTCCGCTGCTGCTGTTATCCTAAATCCATAATACTGACTTGCTAAACCTCTGATATCCCAGTGCGATTAGTTGGATAATTTATATTTATTGACAGATTTTCAATGATAAATTTAAATTAATAGAATTAAAAAGCTATCACTTAAATAAATGTATAATGTAATTTAATACCGAATTATAAAGACTCGACTAATTGGTGCAGCATTTAACTAGTGATAAAAACTTAACATATTGAAATTTAGAGAAACTAGTTTCTTAGATAATAGAGTCAATTTATCACGGTTTCTTTCCATGTTTTTATTTAGTACATTAAATTACATTTTTAGACTACGCAGATATAATTTTCAAGTGCTTAGTCAAGAAGCATATTTTGATAATTTCGACATCGACGTGTGATCTGACAAATGAAATCCATGAGAAATCGTTCGAGGGATATAAATATACACACAGGTTGAATTATCTACAGCAGTGCTGTGTGGCTGGCTTACAGTTAAAAAAAAGGAGAAGAATAACATAGTTTTAAACAAAAAATGAAAACCGGCTTCCCAATCAAAAACAATGGAAAGACGAACTGAAAAGTAACAAATGTGTTGAATATTGTAAAAAAAAATATATTGCTTTAAAGAAATCGATCGGGGGATATGAATATAGTATATATACACTTAGGTTGAGGATTTTCCTAAGCCTTAACATCAACAGTAAACAAACTTTATAATTTTGAAGTCAGTGCCAGCTAAATGCTAACTTAAGCGTAAGTTTAATGTCCAATAATCTAAGAAATTGTTAAATCTTGAAGCCTACAAAAATACCCATACAGGTTGAATTATATACAGTCAGCTGTAGATAATTCAACCTAAGTGTGTATATTATCTCTCGATCGATTTCTTTAAAGCGATAATATATTTTTTTACAATGTACAACACATTCTCGACACACAAGTTTACTGTTGGGTATCATAATTATATTTTAATGACCACCACCGCTGTAGAACTTATATACATCAAGTATTATACAGTGATAAAATATGATAATGATTAATTAATACGTTATTTGATACTCGAAGTATTAGCATTTTATATTAATTAATTATAGTGACAAATAAAAAAATGCACAAAAACTGGCCACTAATATTTAAATAGTGGCGCTAATATTTAATTCTGAAATATAAATTAAACTAGCCCAGTTGCCATCCTTTCTTGTCTATCATAGTATCTCCTACAATCTGTTTCGAAGTTGCAGCATGTATGAGAAGTATTAGTATAGATAGAATTGCCCAATTATTAATTTTATTATATCGATGTATCTATAATTTATTAAAGATAATTGCGATCATTAGATAAACATAATAGAATATGATAAATCGTGAAACTTCTGAAATCTTCTGTCTTAATCAACATGTTACACGGCGTTAATACTTGGATGTAACAGAAATCCGTGACGTTATTTACGCAAGGGGAACTCCTTTGATCTGAGCTCCTACATTTTCTTATACCCTGGTATCCTTTGCTTTAATTATTTCGCTTTGAGCAAGCGGGGAAGTTTTAAGAGCTCGTCGCAAAATGGACTTTTAATTACACGCTCGAAGCTCATTCGTAATTATTAATTAATTTTAATAATGTCACTTCTTTTTTAAGAATGTTTTTGTGTTTGCGGTGTTGTTACGTACAACTTTGCGGTGATATGTTTGCTAATAAGCAAGCATAGCGCACACGTTTTGATATCTTATTAAAACACTTCGAAGGGGCTATTTAATATTGTTTTTTAAATATTGAAAATCGAGTCTTTCATTTTGATTATTCTTATCGATTAGAAATTTTATCAGAGCTCGAATTTTTAAATTACTTTTACTTTTCTCGCTCCTTGTTTGTCATCAAAGTTTATTTTTATTATATTCCTTCAAACCTAACATAGTCAAAACTCATAATTTATGCATATTTTATGTAATTAAGTCTTCCATAATTTAGTCCGAGGCCAATTAAGTGCTTAATAAGAATAAATAATACGTACTATATTCAGTGTGGGGCCCGCCCACTCAATTTCGGTGCGTGTAGGAGAATCATTAATATTTTTGAATGTTTATTGCCCGTGGGTACCAAGGCATCAGTTTATTGAGGAAGTTGGCTCAGGCCGCTCGTTAAGCGTCAACTGAACCGATCAACTTAATCCATTATGATTTTATTCCGTCGTAAAGGTTTCACGACCCCGTCAAACTATAATAATCGATTAATAGTTGATTACCATGTGTCTAATTGGGCCAGGGAATCGGGTAATAGGATCACAGGATATTGAAGATCATTAATCATGAGCTGGCAGTTGCTAAAGAATGAAATGAGAATAATTATGATGAAATATTTTCAACGATATTTAGACATACAGACATAATTTTCGAATAAACAGTATCAGTAAATGATAGTGTTTAACAACCCAACTCTAAAACCCAACTGAAGGATCTAGATGTGATTACATTTGGGTAATTTCCCTTTATGTTACAGTAATTTATAATTGTCCTGGGAGTTTAAAGGCTCGAGAATTATTGCACTAACAAAAACGTTTCTGGATTTGAAGCAAAAATAAAATGTAGCGGTTATATATAACAATTGCAGTCAAGACTCTAGACACAAAAGAAACATACAATTATGTACGATTTCCGCGGTGTTTCCTTAAACTCTAAAGGATTCATAAGGAAGTTCAAAATATTGCGAATTACGATCAAAAAAGTTCAAATTTATTTGACAAAATACAAAGAAAACATCTCTGTAACCTTAATCACTAAAAATTATCTCTAATTGCTATTACATTAATAAATAAGACAGAAGGGGTTATTTATTGACATGTGACAACCCTGATCACAACTGACAGAACCCTCTTTGTATAGAACGAAACATTTCAATGAGGCTACAATTGCTTGAGCGAACATAAAAAAGAGATTTCATTTGCTATTGTTATTTTCACGGTCCATTTTCTATAGAATTGTTAATGGGAAAAGGTTTTATATTTGTATTAGTCTTGGGTCGTTTTATTATGCTGTAATTGACTTGGTTTTGTTTTCGCTGAAATGCTCGTAGGTAAAATTTAAAACGAATTCCGGAATTCTAACTTTTTGAATTCAACTCACTAAAGCGGAAAACATGCTGTTCGGACGCGACTTAAGGACGCGAGTGACAGCAGGTAATTCGCGTCTGACGTCATTTGCGGACGTTTTTGTATGGGTTGTTAGCCGTGTCCGATCAGTTTGTTTTCAGCTTAATATCCTGACTTTTATAACTAAACGTGTGGTTTGGTCATCAGCAGGCTGTCATGGCGACGGAGAAATAGACAAAATGTCAGATAGTTGGGATAAACTGACAGACTTCCTTTGAGCATCCGCTCATCTTTCTCAGTCGTCACGCTAAGCCTGCAGGTGTGGTATTGCAGTGAAAAAATGTGCGTGTTTCTAAATTTAATAATAAAAAATGGTTCAAGTTACAAAATACAAATACAAAAATTTTTATGACGAAATAATACTTTTTTCTGCATATTTTATTACATTTCGTAAATTCACGTTATGTTACCACTTATGTTCGTTTAAAATAATTACGAACAACTTACAATAATTTAAACAAGGTGCGTCCTAATTTTTTATCGCTGAAACCACATTTCATATTTTCGACTTTATTTTTGTGATTAAATAATTTACAACATTCACATTACAAATTGTTACTTGCTCAACATGAACATAAGGAAGAAATTACATGTTCTTATACCTCGTTAGTTATTTTTTTCAAAATCAAAGAGCATAAAGATGGTAATTCTTACTAGCCTTGAAAGAAGTTTTTACCCTTTTGAATCTAATTTCAACTGAATAAGGTCGAAAAGTGTAAAACCTATGTGTCTTCGACACTACATTTATTTAAAATGATAATTCGCTCGCATAACTATGTTTTAGTTTAATTATCAAAAGAAATGAACTAGCTCAATTAGGAGTAATAAAATGGCGCAATTTTTAAATATAACCGGCATAAGTTTTCTCGAGCTATTCTCAGCCATCTCCACCTTATTATGTTTGCCTGATATTTAAATTTCCTTACAATAACTATACAAAGGCTTCGAACATATTAAAAATATTCCTGAATGCTATTTATAACCCTTTAGTTATTTAGTTGTGAAGACAGAATATGTCGGGAAGTTTTTGTTGACTTTACTCAAAATAATATTGCTATACATTTTAGGCATTTTGTCCTCCTTTTTTTTATGATATTTTAGGGGGCAAGCAAGCGACGGGCTACCTGATGGAAAGCAATTGCCGTCGCCCATGGACACTCGCGACATCCGAAGAGTCGCAAATGCGTCGCTGGCCTTTAGGGAATAGGGAACAGGGATTAGAGAATTTGGGCCACCGGTAAACCCAACGAAACACCGCACAACGCCGTTTTACGCCAGTTTTCTGTGAGGTCGTGGTCGAACCGGCCTATTCGTGCCGAAACATAGATCTCCCACGGTAATGGTCATCCATATTATGTACATGAGATCGGAAAATGTTTCATTGGTACACGCCTCCACCGTGGTTTGCACCCTCTCGAGTGCGAACCAACTTACCCACTAGGCTACGGACGTCCATAAAACCCACTTTTTACTAACCGTACACTACAGTTTCTACTCTAGAGTCTGTTACTAACTCCCAACTATACTGCTGATAACTAAGCTGAAGAGTTGGTTTGTTTGAACGCGCTAATCTCAGGAACTACTGGCTGGAACTAAAGATTTTTTTTTGTATTGGTTAGTGTATATGTTTATGGTAAGCTATATGACATCACGCTATGACTAAAAGAAGCTTAGCGGTAATCAAAAAATGTTGTAAAAACGAGATAATCTAGAAAGTTTCACACGGACGTAGTCGCGGGCAACAGTTAGTACTTTATACCTCATTCAAAAAGAGTATTTAATATTTGTAAACTCGAAAAAATTTTTGCGAATGATTATTGTCATAATGTTAGGTTTCTTATTAGCATTTAATTAAAATATGTTTTATTTTAAGCCATTAATGAAATAGCTTATAATGCAGTAATTAAACAAATATTTGTAATTTGAATTCAACGGGCCGTTTAAAGTTACAAATAACAATTGATTAATTAAACACGTCAACATTTTCATCTTTTGAGTTAAATTTTAATTGAAACTTCAATTTCGTTACAGTTATTTCCGTTTTAATTACCAGGGCCGACGGAGGTGGAAGGAGGTTTTTTAATTAATATTGTACGAGCCTGTACTCTGTAGGGAGGGTGCGATTGTTTTCAATTTTATGGTGCCTTTCAACTCATTTACTCTGGTATTAATTTGGAAATAGTTGCCTTTTTGCTTTCGTTAAGAAAAAAAAATCTATAACATTATATTATCACTACAAAAACAAAATTTGAAAGACTCTACATTCTACATTTGTTCAGGAATATAATGAAGATAAGATTTGCCACAGATGTTATAGAGAGATCAATGAACAGGACGTAGATCAGTCGACTATTATAGAGAGAACAATGTTCACTTTTTGTCGAAAACACATGCCTATATAGTAAAACTTTCAATTATATTTTAGCTGTTGTAACATAATGTAACTCTCGAATGTAAAAAAACATAAAAATAGTAAAAGAACGAACAAACAGCAAACAAAACAAAAAAACAGTAATTTCATTCAGTCGATGGCAACGACTAATCAATATTTTATTACTACTTCTTGTATTATATCAATAATCAAAGATCACATCTGTCATATTTATTCGACAATACGACCCTAAGGTCCCCTGCTGCTAATTCGTCGGGTAGTTTTTAATTTAGTTTGTGCTGATAGTAGATATTGAGCTGTCGTTAAGGATCAAGTTAGCGTAACGCAGTTGGGATATTAAGCTGAGATAAACATCCACGTCTTATCTGATCCTCTGATACAATACTCGTAGCGTGGAGCGAAGTTTTTTGTTCTTTGTAAAAATAAAATTGCTAAAATAAAATTTTTATTTTTGATTTTGTGGGCATTTTTTGTTTGAGCATTTACAATCGCTTTAATATCGATTTAAAAATAGATTTATCTCCTTTGGGACAAATTAAAGTTATGGATCATTAAAAAGTTATCTGTAAAAAAATATAGAGTTCGAAAAGTATCAGGGTAGCAGGATCTCGGAATACCGAGAGAAAGCAAGCAAAACGAATATTGAAACAGTTGCCGTTGAATCGAATTGTACTAAGTTAATTAGTTAGGGAATGTCAGCTTTGAAGAGGGTACGTGAGCTGCGGCCGGAGAGGGACAAGCTAAATAAGCGCTTAACGACCCATTAAGCAAAATTTCGACAAAATACAGTGATATATTTAAATGAATGGTATTCAATGTCCTAGGAAATATACTAGATGTTGGCTGTTGATATATTTGTAATAGTCATAAAAAGTTTGCTATGCTTTTTGTTGGAGTCCTGTACTCTTCTCATACAAAATTCTATGGAAATCAGTTTAATAGTAAAACCTAAAGAGATATAATCAAACACTTCCAAGAAATTTTTCTTGTCTAATAAGACATTAGTAGGATAGATTTAACATTTCACTAACAATATCAAGTTTATCCCAAGCATGTTTTCGATATAAAAAGTTGTAACGTATATTTATTATTTCTCTCGTCTCCTTTTTTATTTTATGACTTATTTAAATGTGCTATTAAATTAAATAAATGTGCGTTTTTATTTGTTTTTTATACTATGAAATTTTTGTTTTTATTCATTTTTACTATTAAGTTTTTTTATTCCTCTTTTCGTAAGTAGTAAAAGTATTGTATATTTTATTAATAATTACCTACCAGGAGCTTATAAATATGAAGTGGTCAATAAAAAATAAGTAGCGCTGGCGGCCATCACGTACATGAGACTGTCATTATTTCAATTATATCGCTCGTGCAAGGTGATTTTTATTTATTACTCTTTTACTCACTTGTTTACTATAAATGTTATTCCTATACAGTATTATTATCATGAATACTATAATTATACATCTGCTTAGCATTTTGATAAAATTGTTAGACGCTTCTCTATCGTTTTTTTTATTTCTAAGGGCTAGTTATGCTTTTAAAGCAATAAGTTTAGCTAAATTTTATTGTTTTAAAAAACTATAAAAATATTGTGATTAAATCAAGATATACCCCTTCATTATTTTTTTAAAATAAAAAAAACTTAAGACAAACAATCAATAGAGAAATAATAAATTATGGAGGTGTTTCCTGATAACTCTGATTTTCACAACCTCTTAAAAATAATAATTATTATCTAAAATTTTAAGCAATACTCATTAAAACTAAGCTAAAATGAGTAGAGCAGGGAGCGAATAGCGCCAAAATGTTTACCAAAATGGCCGCCGCACGTGACACGAGAATTCTAATATTATGAATATGAGCTGAAATCCGCCATCTCCCCGTATTATTTTACGGTAACATGTGCAGATTGTTGGCTATGTTAGTTTTGTACTTTGCCGTCTCGATGTACTGTCCTTTGCGATCAATCTACCGATTGTTTGCAGTGTTCAGAGGTATTTTTCGTCGTAATATTTTTAAATCGTTATTTTTTGTTCTTACTTCTCACGACATCGTCAAATAGCAATATTGCAAAGGAATTGCTTAGCATTATTTTAGTAGATTTTGTTTTTTTATATATTTAATTTGAATAGTTTTAGTAAAATAGCTACTTCAAAATTTTTAATTGATTATTAAATTCTTATTTAGCAAAATTAGTCGTTTTTCAATGAAAAATTACAAAATGAATTGCTCTATTTATTGGTAAGTGACCTTTCTAGAGGAGCAGTTCTTTAAAAAGGCATAGATAATATAATAATAAAATATAATATATGAGTAAAGTGACCATACGCCCCGTTTTGGACGGGACTGTCCCTTTATTTGGTACTTCGTCCAGGCGCGGTGTCCCTGCACACAACAGATATGTTCCGTTTTCGGGTCAAACCCAAAGTAGTCTTCAGAAAGTACATTTAGCTACGTAGTTAGAAATACTTTAGAAGGTATGTGTATTTTATAGATTGTGCCTTTTTTACTAAATCCTCTCTATCACTGAAATTTTGGTCATGTCCCGTTTTGATAAAAAATGAAAATTGACACTTTATCTATGAGTAATGAGTATAAAAAACCGATATTTTTATTGGTTGTCATGGCGAATAATATTGTTTTAGACAAAAACATGGTCCATAGCCATAGGTGTTATGGTAAACGATTTATAGAGTTTAAAACTGAACACAAAGGTCCTGAGACGGTACTTAAACGCGATCATTAAAGAGCCGCGCTTTGTTCCGTCTTCCTCGAACTGATTTACTGCTCATTGTCTCCTGACGCCGATCTTATTTGCGCTGCTTCGAGTTTTATTGAAATGTTAATGCTTTTTTCGCCCCTTCGAGCAGCTGCGTCCCTGGTAACAATGGCGTTCATGGGGTGTCCGAAAAACGATAGAGCCCGAATGATCTAATTCCAAGTGACGTTTCAGACAAAAAGTGTCATTTTAGGAGCAAAATTTAAATCACTGGCTAAGAAAAGTCTATAATTTCTTAAGAGTAGATACTCTATTTGTGAGAAAATACAGGGGACCGAGTACCGAGTCTGCGACGAAGGTTCTCTAAATTTTTCTATGTCTATGATATTTTTCCTCAAAGAAGGCATGGATGCTTGAAATAAAATTACACTCTCGTTAATGCCGTCAAATGTCGCTAACTGTACCGCAACGCCGGTACTGAGGTGGGCGTATTCTATTGTACATTTGTCATTCGTTTAACAATGTTGCCGCGTGGGTTTGCTAATCGATTATTTACTACCGAGATAACAGAAGAATTACCGCTATTTTCAGCGATAAAGCTACAACGATCGAGATTGATTTAATTATAAATGTTTAATGGTGTAGCCAGGTGCCAAAAGTATTATTGCGAAATTCTGGCAAACGCTCCGTTCGATCATCATTTATTACGTCTCGGTATTTCGTGGGGTATTAATCTCCGAGAACGACATAAAAAGCGATCCCTCAGCCGTAAATAGGGATATTATCTCGTCGTATTCAGCTGTCAAATCGCCGGAGCTTTTACTGGTCTAGACCTTATAAATATCTAGAATACCAGCTGCTCGATCTAGCTCTGTTTGGTATGCTAATACGGCACTAAATTATTCATCTGTTGATGTCGAAAATTTACATTTTAATCTTTTATAAATTATGAGGAGCGATGTACATTTGCAGCCAAATGATATTATCACGATTTCAATGGATAGTGGATATTGCTGTTCATAATTTGCTCTGCCATTACCGACGCGAGGGAGCGAGATAACTTTCCCTATTGCCGTCCCTCTCCCGTGCTGAATGTAAATGGCTTCATTTGCAGTTATGTTAGTAAATGTATTTTGCATTTACTATTCTACTATTGTTACTACAGACTGTGTAGTAAAAAAAATGTCGAATTTAGGTAGAGTCTAGAGAGTAGCAAAATTCACAGTTCATCTTCGATCAAGTATAATTTGATCGAAGTTAATATCCAACATAAGCCAACATACCGAGTACCGACCAACGGACGATCTGCTGGTTTACCTTTTACGGCGTAAAAAAATCTGGAACTTTCCCAACTAAAAAACCTTTTCCATTTTTTCAGGAAACCGCAGAAGTGTGTGTGGGCACATCTGTTGGGACGATCACCGAGCCAGACTGCTTGGGACCATGCGAGCCTGGTACCTCGGTCACGCTGGAGGGCATCGTGTGGCACGAAACGGAAGGTGGTGAGTTGTTACTAGCGCACGCAACGCACCGTAGCGCCATCATTGCACGCTTATGCACGCTTGGTATATATATTTTTGCAACGCAATCCATTCCATTCATTTTTTCCATCCACAAAATTGCTCTAAGCGGAAAAATAGGAATCTTTATACGCGAAGGTTAAGAGACATCTCTTTCTAAGGAAACTCTATGAAGGGGGTGTCAGGTTAATTTTAGTGACTTACGCTTATCATTGGGTGGGTTTAACGACTACAACTCCCTACATTCTTTCTCTCAGACTCGTTTTAAAAGTCAACGCTTGATGCTCAATTTTCATCATTAATATTTTATACTTTTATGAATGAAAAGAGCATCTCATTGTGTTTTTTATTATGCTTTTAGTTTTTAACGCTGACTATAAAATATACGGGCTTTGGATTCCAGCCGTAAGACCTAAACACTCTCGGCGCTTTACCAAAGTATGTTTGTGGCCAAAAATTGGAATCCTCAAAAAAAAGTGTCCTAATAAAAAGAAATAAAGCTAGCACCCATATAACCCTTACTTAATTAGTAACTGATGATGATGATGATAGTAAACAGTTGTACTGAAATGTCGCGGTCAGTTTGCATTGGTCATGCTCGATATGGCGGAAGGCAGTTGAGAGTTGACGGAACAGCAATGAATGATGATCGATTACGGAACAAATCGACAGCCGGCACTTTGACAATTTACCGGTTGACTGAAACGCAGACATTTTTACAATCCATACTAATTAATAAAAAACCTTTGTTTGTTTTGTTAGCTTAATATGACTGGTTGAACACTGTTTAAATATTTTTATGATATAGGGTTAAATCTATAACACAAAGACTCCAAATAAGACTTTAATGCAACAAATTAAAGGTTTTTTATACCACAATAGAAAAACGAACCATTTGCAGTAGACCGACTTAGAAGTGGTCAGATTACAATTTTATGTACGGTTGACGTAGTTTGACAAAGTAGTCTTTAGGGTTGTTATCTACAAAAGAACTATACTTTCTAAGGGTTTTTAAGGCTTTTAGGGTTCCGTACCCAAAGGGTAAAAACGGGACCCTATTACTAAGATTTTGATGTCTGTCCGTCTGTCTCTCCATCTCCAGATTGTATTTCAAAAACGGTTATATTTAGAGTGTTGAAATTTTCACAGACAACGTATGTACGTGTATTTCTGTTGCAGCTATAACAACAAATACTAAAAACAAAACAAATATTTAAGAGGGCCTCTCATACAATAAACTTGTTTTTGCCGCCAGTTTCTTCCTCTTCGATAGTAGATGGCGCTGCAGCACCTCCACAGCGCTCTATGATTTGTTTGAGTTGATAGAATTTTATAACTGTTCAACTTTCTTAACAAGTGAAATTTTTTCAGGAGTGTTGGAAATTGGTGATTTTTATATCGATTTCGACGTGCTCTATTCACAGGCACATTTTTGTTTTGCCACCTCGTATCTATGCCGCGCGCGTCGTCATATTAAAAAATGGCGGCCAAATACAGTTTTTCGCGAATAACTACGGTCTATATTTATTTAGGCAATTTTTTTGTAAAATCTATAGTTAAAGCGTACAATCGTTTCAAAATCCCACCAAACATCAGTTTTGACTGAGTCACTAATTTTCATACCGGCTTTTCATTTTGTGTTCTTTGGAGGAATAATCTACTTACAATGCAACACTGCAAAAATTTACGCACTTTCCTTTGCTACGCTATTCTCAATGAATCAAGTTTTACGATCGCGGTAAACTATGGATTAAAAAAAAACGAGGAACAAATTGTATAAAATTTTGTCCACTTTCATATACATTTTTTTATAACTTTAACAGTAAGCGGTTAAACAGGCCCTTAATGTAGTAAAAAAAACGGAGCATAATGTGGATGTGTGGTATTATAATTATGTAGAGCCTGCGTTAAATTCAATGTCATTTTGCCACTTTATACATCGATACCATCAAAATAATACTTGTTTAATTAAATAATTGTAATATTTATGTCGAGGACGTTGTTAACAAGAATAAAATAATAATTAATTCTCTTAATTTATTAAAATGGACGTTTTAACTCGTCCGCAAAGGGATCAGAGTACCAGGCACTCATAAGTTATAAATAAATTGGATTGAAAATAATGTGGTATTCATACTCCGGCTTACGTATTCCATATTAAATTGTGGTTTTCGGTATTGCGGCTTTGGTCAAATCATGTTAAACTGGTTGTAACAGAATAAATAATTATTGCACACACCCTGTGTACAATAATGAGTGCCTTGTTTTGGGTTCCGTATCCGTACCCAAAGGGTAAAAACGGGGCTCTATTACTAGATTTCAATGTCTGTCCGTCTGTCCGTATCCAGGCTGTATCTCAAAAACAGTAATAGTTAGATGAAATTTTCTGAAGTTGAAGTTGAACTCTGTCTGTCTGTAACTTTTTCAAGTTTCTCAAACCGCTGAACTGACTTTGTTGAAATTTGGTTTTGAGATATTACGGGTACCTGGGGAAGGACATAGGATACTTTTATCCCGGAAAAAGGTACGGTTCCCGGGCTAATTAATCTAAAAAAAAACTAATCTAAGACACCTTTGACTTATTATAGTAACCCCGCCAATATTAGTAATTAGTTACTCAAACTTCTTTTCTATACTAATAATATAAAGCTGAAGAGTTTTTTGTTTGAACGCGCTAATCTCAGGAACTGCTGGCCGGAATTGTTTGTACATTTATCGAGGAAGGCTTATAATATAGGCATATAACATTTTTAAGGCATATACCATCAAGCTACGACCGATAGAAGCCGCGCAGGGGTTAAAAAAAATTTTATGAAACAACAAAGTTTCACGGGGACGTAGTCGCGGGGAACAGCTGGTTATACTAAGATTATTAAATCTTACCAATATTCTTGTCAGCTAAATATTAATATGATTATATTATATTAACTATATATATATATATATTATTAACTACAAGCGGGTAAAGAATTATCTTCCATAGCTATCGTTAGCACGTTCTAAATTTAAACTTCGCTTGGAGGGTTGTGTAACATTTCTTTCTGGAAGATGAGATGAAAACATATAAATGTGTTTGTTTGTTTGTCCTTCCTTCACGGGAAGCAACCAATCTTTTAGACTTGATTAGTTTTAGACTTTTTAAGACTTGATTAGTTTAGGGGATGGTGAGTAATAGGCTTATACTTTTGGTTTCGAAAAATGTGATATACATTTAAAAAAAATGTAGGTAATTTTCCCAATTCTACGCGAACCAAGCGGCGGTCAAAAGCTTGTTGGTTTTTATATTTATCTAAGGTTAGTTCAAATGTTACTTTATTAGCTCCGAATTATAAAAAACTAAGGAATAGTTATTAACTTTGTTACAAAATATGTTCTTCGAGGCTTGAACACTTGAGTGGAAGAAGCAGGTAGGTACCTAACATCTCCGATTTTTTGCATAAGTCCACTGTTAAACATTTTTGTAATTTTACTAGAATTTTACTATGCAAGGCATCCTAAAATTACAAAATCTTGTATTGTATTGGAATTTAAACACGCATTTGTTGTAATATTACATTTTGTAATAG
>JAOTAV010000008.1:343357-359423 GCA_026546445.1 Cyclargus thomasi
ATCGTCGTCCAAGACTGAGCTAACTTTAACACTCGCAGCTGGAACGGTGAAAGAGTATATGAAAAGTGCGAGATACTATCAGGGAAGTTGATTCATAGCCAGATTGAGGACCTAAGGCGCACTCCACCCCGAAGCCGCTGTCATTTTTCTTATTAAATCATATACGTAATAATAACTCAGAATCGACCGTTACAGGAAATTGTCATCAAAGGTTGGCTTAGCTTTAATTAAAATTTCCTACAACAGGTAATTTTGAGTTAAGTCTGTTTATTATTAAAGATGCAATATGTCGGCAACATTTTACACATGTATAAGCGACTCGCGCGGGTGTGTAGAGCGCTTAAGAAATCTGGTCACGTTATGTTACACCCAGCCGTTCACGACTTAGTGTTGACATATTCCCACCAAATGACGTGGAGGTGAACTGGCTATGAATCAATTTCTTCGATGGTACATAGCGTCTATTACGTAAAGGCGGCTCTAAAATGTTTGAACTGGTTGTGGGTAACGGCGTTAGCGGGAAGATCAGTGTCCATTCTTATGGTGTTTTTGGGACAGCTTTCGAAAACAATATCTCAACGAAAGTGTTTTTTAAATAAGAATCAATGTAGACATTTGGCCGGTAGGTTTAATTGCGGCCTATATAGATATAGTAGTAGAGAAATAATTATACTAGTGGAATTAAATGAAGGTTTGTAGGAGTCTTCATTAAATTTAAATTTAAATTATTACTAATTATATCTTTAAGTACAGATGTAATTAACTAATTGGGTGTGAAAAAATTATAAGCACTTTCATTCAAAATATTTTTTTTATATAATTAAAAAATATATATTGCAAAACATTATCTACGTAATAGACGCCATTGTTATAGATCATACAATAGGAGAGATTTAGAACAAGATCCTTTTATCTCCCACACTTTACGATCAAAATACACAGTACACATATTAGTACAGGCACAGACATACAAGAAACTATATATATATATATCAATAAAAATACACTGGAATTTAAGACAAGAGTTTAATATTTATTTTAATTGTTATTTTAATAAAGAGTTAAGTGAATTTACCAATGCACGGAACTCACCAATCGTAGGCCTCTTAGCACTGAGAGTCCATCGACCAGTTCAAATATGAGGTCTAGGAGACTCGCAGACACAATGATCAGGTCGAAAATATTCCAGCCGCATGCGAAAAAATCCTTACTCATTGCCATTACTTTCATAATGCATTCCAACGTAAATATTGACGTGAAAACCTGAAAATTAATCTTGTTACATTTCTTTAAAGTGTAAGGGGAAAACGATACTCTATACAGATGATACAAAGCTGAAGAGTTTTTTTTTTGTTCGTTTGATACAAAGCTGAAGAGTTTTTTTTGTTTGCGCTAATCTCAGGAACTACTAGACGAAATCGAAAAATTCTTTTTGTGTTGTATCGCGCTACGACCAATACGAGCCGAGCAGTAATCAAAAAATGTTGTAAAGTTTCACGCAGACGGAGTTGCGGGAAACAACTAGTTTCTAATATTATTATAGATATTGGATTATTATTGGACATTACTAGACTAAAACCTTTCCTCTGGGACCATCCATAAAGTACGCCACACAAATTTAATGATTTTAGACCCCTCCCCCCTTGGTCACAGGTACACATTCTGACATCCATTGTGATGTTACAATTTCGCAATTATACATATAAAAATTGAATTCATCCCAAATCAAATTTCGAAATTAAATTTAGAATATTTGAATTGTGAAGTCTCAAAACGAAGGACACTTTGTCACGCCATGTTACACTTTGTCTACCCCCTCCTTCCCTTTATGTGTGACGTGCTTTATGAATGGTCCCTTTTAAACACAGACATTGAAGATGGTACAATCAATATGCCTACCTTATTTCCTATATCTAAAGCTTGTCTCACGTTCTCGCTCATGCCGTGGTGTTCCAGTGCAAGGAATAAAGTATTAAGAACTATACACGTCGTTATAAACAGTTCGAACAACGGATCCTTGACTATCCCATACAGTCCGTTCTGAAACTGCAGCCAGCCTTCGTAGTCGATGCAACAGGACACGCAGCACTCACAGTTCCTATCCACCAGCTCATCTGCGAGCAACGTCAATCAATCAATCAATTTGATGGCAAACATCAAAAGCGAAGCGGAAGCATATCAAACGAAGCGTTGCAAAGTTGCGAAAAACATACTGATCGGAGGTACATTGAAGTGTGCAAACTATAAGGCGGAAGTCGCGGACGTTTTGTATGGGCCGCTAGCCGCTTCCGATCAGTTTGTTTTCAGCTTTAGAAGTGAAAAACATGCGAAGCGGAAAGGACTGAGAAAAACGCAGGAAACACCAATTGATTTGAACAAAGAAATTCAATTTGAAATTGAATCGCATAGGAGTTGTGGCTTTTTGTGAAGTATAAACAGTGACGAACATGGGTATGATATAACAGAGATGTATTTTGAAAACATTATTCGTGCCAAACCTAGGGAATAGCAGCCAGAAGGAGAAACGGTTCCCAAAGAAGCGAGTTATTTATAAGTATCAAATTAACATGGTGCTTTTCGTCAAGCGGAAGTAAAGCCTCTCCATACTAAGCGGAATTGGTACGGAGTGAAGTGTGCAGATAACATTGACAGTAGTTTGGTCTAAAATTAAAGTGTCAATGTCATCCGTAAACTCGCTTCACTCCGTACCGAACCCGTTTAGTGTGGAAAGACTCGTAGTCATCAACCTTGTCTGTCAAAAAATAACAACATGACAACACAACAATTTTTGTTTATCGCGATTTGAAAATTACAATTTTTTCGATTGAGGGTTAAAGACCGTCACCGCCTAGACTTCACGAAAGAACTATTGTTAATTCGCTCAAGATTGGCGATATGGTTTATTAACCCTCCGACAAAAATGTGTCTTTTGCACACAAAACGCGATTGTCAACAAAGTGTTGTGTCAACCGCGGTTTGTATAGAAATTTTACAGAGGTTTAATGAAACATTCCGTCAATTTTGAGCGAATGCATAATATAAGTATTTCAATGCTGCATCTAATCAATTACTATTTGAAATAGAACTAAGCAGTTCTGTTCTCCTGGTAGCTAGTCCCAAGTCCAACTCGAATGCGATTCAACCGTTAAGATGAAACCGCAAATACGACACGACGCGACGCTGCACTCCCATAGAATTGACGATTTCATGTAGTACTGGTTTCCATAGAACTGACGTTTTCATAAACGTAAATCTGAGAAACATACGTCACTTTATTTGACGACGTAGAACTGACGTTTGTTTCTAGAATTCACGATTATAAACGTCAAGAAGGCTAGCCAAGACATAAACGTTTTCGCTTTTTTTCTACAAAGTGTATGGAAATGATGTTCGTTACGCCGTATGTCATTTCTATACACTTTGGCGATTCTACAAAGAAAACGTTTGTGTCTTGGCTAGCCCCCAGTTCCATGAAAGTAAAGTTATGCGGCGTGCCGTGTCGCAGTGCGGTCGCACCTTTACCCTGCAGTCTTCCCGTGAGGAACAGGGGTGGACTGGGGGCGGAAGCGTCGACGTGTGTACTGACCTGTGAAATAAGTGCAATTTTGCTCAAAATCGCCCAAATGAGCTTTGTGCGTGGCTGCCAATAAACTGAGCTCATTAATTTTCGTAGGATCCGGCGGAGGCAGGTCTTGTCGCTTGTATGGCCAGTCCGCCCCTGACGATAATTATGAGGGTAGAAGCGAGTGTTATCACCTGGTGGAGCTACTATGTCAGCCGCTAAACTAGCTCTCATACAGTCTATTAAAACTTAGAAGAGGAAGGAGTTAATTGTACGGCAGAGAAATGTATTGTCTCCACGTAACCTAAAAATACAACTTTAGTAGCTTTGCATTAGATGTGGAATGTTATATTTATATAACGAACATATACTAGCTACTAAAGCTGGCATAGTCAAATAAATACAGATATAGTGAAACGAAAATTGCACTGTGCATTCTGTACGTCAGAAGTGAAGAAATCAGTGGAAGTAACGTAGTGTTATACATTAAAAGCTAATATACAATGTTTATACAAGAGTAAAGCTATAACAAATTAGATACGTAATATTCATGTCTGTGCCATGCACTTCTTTGCAAAAAACTCAATTGAAAATATTGTTTTTAATTAGAATGCATTATAAAAAGTTGTTCTGCAAAGCTGTCGTTTTGTATTGCATTTGATATCGTGCTCAAGTGTTAAGACTCGCGCAAACTATAGATCAACAATTGCTATAATGAAAGGTATTTTATATCAGATGTTTCCACATTTACAATAAAAAAACGGAAAATTGTTATTAAATGATACAGCTTTGTAATAGATTTATGAAATTAATATATTACTAAATTTTAGTTTATTTTGAGATTACTGATTCTACTTCTAATAAAAAATCATGTTAAAAACACATTAAACAATCATATTATGTTCATTATATCGGCTTGAAAATAACTTCAAATAGGCCAGCAAAGTACAAAACATTATCATTTTGCCCATGTAATATTTTGATATGTGATTTTTTTTCTCACAAAAAACATTTTAATAGATTCAGAACCTATTTCTATAGCCTGCGAGAGTCTAAAATCGTGCCAATGTGAGTATTAAAATGCTTTCAAAATTTGTAAAATTAAATCCGATCAAAAAATTATATATCAAAATATAAAAAAACATACAAAGACACAGTTGGCTACTAAAAATATTGTTTGTAGATTGTAATGACTATTGATATTTAATTTTGAATCGGATTATTATTAATAATGAAGTGTTTATTAATAACATTACAGTCGATTGCTCAGGATATAATCAAATATGGTTTTACCTAGCACCACGATCTGATTGAGATAGTCCGGGTTAAGTGGATACTTCTCTTGCATGCCCTTGTCATTCTTTTTTGACTTCTCTGCTTTTATTTCTGTTTTTGGATTGGGCTTCTCGGATATTTCTGGCTTTTTTGGTTCCTGAAATTCAAAATGTTTAAATTTAGTTTTTCAGTGGGGCCTAACTCGTAGCTTTTGTTATAAAAGTTTTGCAAAATAAATGGTCTATGCTATTCATCAATAGTTAGGAGTGACAAGGTGGCTGTCTGACTGACGCCACCATCACAGCTTTTTTGTGGCGTAGAGCATAGGATCACCATGGTAGGATGCGGCTGGGACGGCAGCAGCCGACGATGGTGGTGCGGCGCCTGGTGTTGGACTATGCTCCTCGTCATATTCAAAATACGACGAGCCGTACATACCGGGTTAGGCGTCAGCGTTGTGAGATGTGGCTAGGGCGGCAGCAGCCGACAATGGGGGTGCGGCGCCTGGTGTTGGACTTATGTTCCTCGTCGTATCTAAAATACGACGAGCTGTGGGACTTACCGGTTTAAGGGCCAGCGTTGTAGGATGTGGCTGGGGCGGCAGCAGTCGACGATGGGGGTGCGGCGCCTGGTCGTCGGACGTATGCTCCTCGTCGTGATCGTCGACAACGCCGGAGTCGTCGAGCGACGACTCGCGGTTGTTGCTGTGGTCGCTCAACTGCCGACCCGCCACGCTGAGCGCACCACGACCTGAAATTATTTGACAGGGAAAGTAGAGAGAGTCTGAAATTAGTCTAATAATGGTTCAGAGTCCTATACACAATAGCTGTCACATCTGTTACACAAAATTACTGAGTATCAGAGAAGTTTATATAGATCTAGATTCCGGATCTAAGTAAGTTTGTCGCCTTTATGTAAAACCCATGTTCCAACAAATGATGTAGGTGCGTCAGCTGGCCCTGTTACAATTTCTTTGATGTTACTTACCTAGAGCGTTATCAGGATGCAGGGTGTGTGCGGGGGGTGGAGCGGCGGGCGGCGCGGGGAGGGGAGGGGGCGACCCGCTCGGCGTCACAGACCGCGACCGCGACCGACTTTCCTGTCTGAAACAATAGGTATGTGTGATATTACTAGCCCATCCGACAGACCGTTTCTTGCCGGCCCTATGTGTGAATCCATATGTAAGTCAGCGGGGTTAAGATAAGCCATCGTGATAATTTTGTCTACACGTTTTCTCGACGTTTTCAGGTTTATCTCTTCATCTCCATTGACCCTAACATGATCAATTTTTTTTCTCGTGTTTGTCGACAATCATTATTGTCATGTTAAATCATAAAACCCTTCCTAGCCAAGTTAACCCAAAATGGTAAAATATAGTTACAACCAAATAATAATTTCATGAGGGTAACATAAATTATTCACATATGAAGTTAAACGGTAAAATCCCTTCAGTTTCGTTTTCAGTACATAAAGTACAAACTCCCCAAAGCGTATTTACGAACCAACTTTGTTCCCCCTTTGTTTGAAAGGTGTAACATTTACGAGGTATTTTAATTTGAAAAACGCCACTTTTGTTAAGTGATTTATGTATGTAAAACTGGCTCATGTTCCCGTAGATGATAATCTCCTTAGTATCTTAGTACTTTTTTTATGTAATGTACTATTTATTGTCTTTTTACTCAAGGTTGGCGGTATGGTTCATTAACCCTCTGTCAAATTTCTATACGAATCGCGGCAGTCAACAACAGAGTGGCAACACAACACTTTGTTTACAATCGCGTTTTGTATGAAAATGACAAATTTTTTGACAGAGGGTTACTGAACTGTACTGCCAATCTTGAGCGAATATTGTTATGTCAGAGGCTCCGTTAGGTACCGAATGCTGCCCCCTGATTCACGATGTGAATCCAGACAACATTCGTTCCCGATTTCGAAAACTTCTGTTAAGAGTGCCAGGAGTTTCCGTTAGAACGTTTTCGTTTCCGCGCGGAATCGCATCGTGAATCAGGGAATCCTTAGGACACCGTACATTTTCTTTATTTAACATAAGACGCGCGGTAAATGACGTAAGATAATTAATCCCCGAAAAATTTACGGTTCCCAAGTGATAAACGAAGTTGCGGGCGTCATCGAGTATTTCTATACGCATAGTATAAATGCGAAAGTGTGTTAATTTGTTTGTTTAATTGTCTTTCCTTCACGCATTAATTGATTTGATTGTTTGGCATAGACATAGTTGAAAGGACGAGTAACATATGATTCGTTACAGTTGAAAACAAACTGATGGGATGCGACTGACTGCTATACAAAAACGTCCGCGACTGACGTCAGACGTGGCTTACAGCACAAACAAAAAGGGTCGCGACTGACGTCAGACGCGGCTGCCAGCCCATACAAAACGTTCGCGACTTACGCCTTATTGTTTGTACAATTAGTATCAAGATCGCAGCTGTTAGTCGCGTCCGTAAGTCGCGTCCGATCAGTATATTTTCCGCTTTAGTCTTGGCAAGACATCAATCACATTACCCAAATTTTATTCGATTTTCGTAAAGTTATACCGAGCGAAATTGCGAAAGTCATATACTTAGGGTCTGTTTCACCGCTTACTGATAAGTGTCGGATAGTCTATCCATAACTTTTTTGGCAAATGTTGTATAGAGAATCGGTCAATTTATGGAAAACCTATCAGAAACTTTATCAGTAAGCAGTGGAACAGGCCCTAAGTATCTAATAATTTACACTCCGAATAATTAAAGTTAATCCCCGAATTGGGTTAAGGATCTATAGATCGTTAGATATTAATCTGCCGGGTAATTCGGGGCCCGGGCTAACTACTGACTCCGTAATGAAAGCCTTCAGGTATTGCTGATTGAATTGTGATTTTAATCTGCTTCATACATCTTATTAATATTATCTATGTATTAATACGCGAGCGGAAAACTTTGTACCCCTTATTACGAAAGACGCGTCAAAATCATGAAATTTTTCCCAGTTATAGATATGGAGGAGGAGTGTGGAATACCAATATTATTTTAAAATATGCTCAAATCTTGCATATTTTTAATAAATAAAATATACGCACACTACAAATGTTTTAATTTTTTTTTTTATTACAATTTTTATTTCATCACAGTTTCATCTACCCCAAATTTTGGATATAAATTGGGTATTTACCGGGAACGTGAAGGTACCTGGGCACGTGCACATCTCTAATAAAAATGGAAAGCTTGTCACCACCTACATCAGAAATGTGAATTAAATTATGACGAATTAAGACTTCAGCCATTTTGTTTTTGCACCTGCAGCTGAGCGTTATATTTCATTGCATTCAGAAACTTGGTGCATTAATTCTAGCTGTCACGACTGCTCCAAACTCTATTATTTACACGGTATTTCCTTAATTAACGCTAAGACTAGATCTACAACTTTGTCTAGGTTTAACAAGCGAAGACGCGGGCTCAAGTAGTTTTCAACCTTGGGGTAGTTAGCAGGGTTATTACGTATATTCGCATCCGCATACGAAAATGCGAAATATTTGCATTAAAAAAACAGATGTCTTTTTTTCTCATTCGCATTCACATCCGCTTCAATCAATACGGAGTTTTACGGATGCAGATTCACGTAAAATAAAATTTATTGGTTGAAAATTATTGTTCATAAATATATTGGTCTAAAAACATATAGAATATGATTCGAAAAAAGATTTTTAATTTCTGCATACTAATGAAATTAGCGATTAACATTTACTTATCTATCCTTTACCCTCTAATGTCTGGTTTACACGTATTAAGTAGATAAGAAGGTAACAAAATTTTCATTAAATTTTAAGTGACACAACTTGTCACTTGCAACTAGACTTTGTGAACACATGCAATTAATAACTTAAAGTTAAGTTAAAATTTAGTTACCTACTTATCTACTCAATACGTGTAAACCAGACATAAAGCGTAACTTGCACGTACTATTATTTATTCTGTGCTTGTACGAAGAGTGACTGTGACTTTGACATCACAGATCATATCGGATTGTATCAATATACGCAAGCGGAAAACTTGGTACCCCTTCTTACGAAAGACACGTAGATGTAAAAGCCTGAAATTGTTCCCAATTATAGTTGGTATGTAGGAGGAGCTTGGAATACCAATAAAATCCGAAAATATGCTTTAATCTTGTATATTTTATAATAAGTAAAACGTTACGCATATTACAACATTTTGACATGACACGATAATTAAACACGGAATACTCTTTTTTATGGTTGGAGTCTGTAATTTAAAAAAAAATTTAAGGGCGAGACTTTTGTGCCAAATTGTCTGTGATTAAATTGAGAATAGATTGTATTTTTATAGCCCCTCTACACGATGGATTTAAATATTTATGGTCGACTTTCGACGACAGGACGGCCACAAATAAAAATTGAAATATTAAAATTAGAAATGAAAAACGTGTGATTGTGTGTCCTCACTTTACACACAAAAAAGCGACTAAACGACCTGATTTTTGCCACACACATAATCGAAAGGATAGAGAAAGACGCTACTTTTGGTCTTTAAATATAATATCAAGTTCATAAAGAATATTTTCATTTTTACACGATTTTCAAGTCCACACTAGCGTCTAATGTTTCAATATGCATCTTATGCTTGTTCATCTCTCCCCTAAGATAAACTAACAAACATTTATTATACTTGTATTTCGATACGGATACTCAAATACACAGCTCAAGACTAAAATACACGTAGGGTTGCCCACAATAATTTAGCTCAGCATTGGACGTTACGGTCTCAATGTTTATCCAATATTGAATTCTGCTTCGACTCTGAATCATATTTTGAAATGTTCCTCGCTACTGGTATACGAGTTCTGACTTTGGTAAGTGAATATACTTATAAATAATTGACCTTCATATACTTGTATATTTGAAAAAGGACGGACTTCAAATTTATCGGTTGGCGCAGTAGACTTTCTTATGAATTTTTTTTTTTTTTCACCCAGGATCTTTACAAAAAATGCTGTTTTCTGCGCCAGTCGGATGATCAAAATCGGATAAGATTTAGAGGTATGAAAACGTTATGGCGTTTTGTATGGAGATGCGCGTGGGAGTCGTTGCTCTTAAGCCCAAGCGGGCAAGTACGCACGAGAAACATTATTTTCGAGTCACCGTTGAGTTTTATATGTTTAAAAACAATTTACGTATAGGAAACAACGTTTGCGGGCCTGCTAGTAAATTATTAAAGTCTTAACCATACTCGGAAAGCCCGCGTAAAAGCACATTCAATGTTAAACTATGTATGAAAATTACAAATAACACCGCTCTGAATAAAAAATGCCCATGGGTTTGGTGCAATGCGGGCGGTATTACCACAATAGACAGAACGAACCAGTCATCCAACTAAAGTGTTTTTTCGAATTTATAGGTTGACGTAGTCATATCTCCCAAACACGTCTTCATACTTACGCACTCCATACTCCTATTTTCTTCTGATAAATTTCGATGCGGTTCCCATGACAATTTTAGCGTGTCCCTCGGCCCTCAGCTCCGTGAGATTATATCAACGTATGTTTTCATAATTTTTGTCGTTTCTAGCAATAGAGGAGTTATACAATAATAGGAATGAGTGGGGTGCCGAGACTGTTAAAATGAGCTAAATAAAACCTTTAAACAGGCTCTGTGATGCTCCTCAGTTCAAAGCATGTTAACAGTCCATTATAGCCGTCCCAGCGCCGATTAACCAATTTGTTTGAAGTCGGCCTACTGATTTGTTATGTATATTGTGGTATTACGTTTAAACATTGCCGAAAACTTTCCAACTTGTGTATTTATAACCCGCTATTAAATGCTTTTAAACCGCTATTGTTTAAGAATTAAATATATAAGGTAATTTTAGTGCTTAACGATTCGTTCTGTTTATAGGATTATGAAATAGCAAACTTGTATCAAATAGGTAATGTATCAATTATATAAAGGTCGGTGGCGAATGGCTCAAGTATAGGGTGCAACTAAAACTTTTTGATGGCAGTTTTTTAATTTCCGGCTATGAGAGCGACAGAGCTGAAATCATATCGTTTGAGATTGGTATGGAAAAATTATATTATAAAGTTGAGTAAAATTTTATTAAAAATTATAAAGTTGAGGTACTCGAAGGAAGAGTCCGCCATGGGACATCCATGCTTTTGGCACGAATGGGTGGGTCGACCGGAGTGATACCACGGCTTTGCTGTTGTTGTGTTTGGGTTGTGCTGTTTCGGATGTCACGAGTTTCTATGGACGACGGCAGTTGCTTTCCATCAGGTAACCCGTCTGATTGCTTGCCCCGTAAATATCATAAAAAAAGCATATTTCATGAGATGACACTTTAGCTCGCTCGTACTGTATGTAAATGATATGTGATGATGTGAGTCTATATGAAGACTTTGTCGTAAGCGAAGCCAGTGACAAAAGCTAGTCAGTCCCATAATCTTGCTTCGCAAGATGTCATCGGAATAAAAACGTAATTTAATTTCTCGAGTGTCGCGGAAGGGTGAAATGGAGTATCGTTTTATGGCCTTCGTTTATTTTTTCATTGTTTTTCATACTTTTGTTTTATTTTACGTTCTGAAATCGTGTTATTTTCATTCCGCTTTTGGTCCTTAAAACTATTAGATAGTGAAATTTATTCACGTGGATATTTTCGCGGATTTTTTATTGCGTATCCGCGAAAAATTATATAAAAAATTCGAAATCCTTGAAATTAAAATACGCAGCGTGGACAGTCCCTTTTTCAAGAATAAGTTCGAACTTTGTTGTGACGAAAATTTCTACTATTTGTGTGATTATATTGGAGTGTTGAAACATAGCATTATCATGTTACAGCGACCATTTGATAATGTAACTAGATGACCCACAGCTCCGTTGGGCTACCATTTTTATGGCATGAAAATCATCTACGTGTACATATTTCAGGGCAAAAGTATCATATCTTTATATGTGATTGATTGGTTTATGGTAGAAATTCAGGTTCATACCTTCATGAAACACACTTTTCTTGCACTCTTTCCACTATATTTTTTTAGATTTCACGAATTTATAACAAATACACGACCGGTTTCGATAACACCTGTTGATGACTTTGTCGAAACCGGTCGTGTATCTTTACATATAATAAAACTGTAGAAATGAAAATTTATTATAAATTCGTAAAATAAAAGAAAATATAGTGGAAAAATTTCAAGAAAAGTGTGTTTCATTAAGGTATCATAATCTTTTCGTATCATAGTATGTCCAAAACTTAACAGATAGTCTACTATGAATTTAATATCTACTAGCAATATCACGCGGCTCCGATCGCGTGGAATTCGAAAATTTCGAATAAATCATTAAACGCCCAACGTTGTGGGCAAGAGGGAGCTATTGTATATTAGAAATAATAATTATTATTTGGACACGATTCTGCGGTTTTCACTGTCACGTGGGCATTTGACGCATCGGTTTAAATGACCGCAGTGAGTAATTAAAATCAGTCAGCAATTTATCAATTGGTATTAGCTACGCTTATATTATACTACATAACACCCGCAACTCCGTCGCACCAAGATTCGTTTATTGCACGGGAACCGAACATTTTTTCGGAATAAATAGTATCCTATGTCCTTCCCCGGGACTCAAAGTATTTCCATATTAAATTTTAACTAAATCGGTTTAGTTGTTTAGGCTAGCTAGCAGATGGGCTACCTGATGAAGAGCAACTGCCGTCGCTCATGGAAACTCGTGACATTCGAAAAGTCGCAAGTGCGTTGCCGGCCTTTATGAGGGAATGGGGATGGGGTTTTAGGGAAGTTGGGCCACCGGTAAAATCACTCACAAAACAAAATACATCGCAATGCTGTTTCACGCCGGTTTCCTGTGAGGCCGTGGTATCACTCTGGTCGAGCCGGCCCATTCGTCCCACCATGGTTCTCCCACCGAAGTATGGATTTAGAGAGCTTTTGTCTTCAAGGCCTGTGTGAGCCCTATGTGTCTTGCGCAGGGGTCTTTCATTTTTGTCGAAGATTTCAAGATAGTACACCATTTCAATCGGTATGAAACAGCACAATGCTGTTTAATACCAGCGAGTGAGGCCGTAGTATTTCTCCGGTCCAGCCGGCAAATTTTTGTCGCAGCATCTCTCGCGGCGTACATTTGAATAAAATACAGCGCCCGCCAGTAAATATTGCACCTTTGGTAATTTGGTGTATTTTTAAAATGGTGTATTTTAAACAAATACTAAAAATAATTTGTAAATTAAAAAAACCCTATCATTTTGTTGTGACAGCTTCTAAAAGTTTTTCATGCAACAGAAATGGCACTCCACGAACCTGGAGTTTTTCAAAGGTCGATGTGCAATATTTATCGCCGGATACTGGTAACTTACTTCTCCGTCGGCGCGTTCACAGCCGTTCCATGGTGTATAGTGCTCTTTCCCCGTTTGCGTCGCCTCGTGCGTTTCCGTGAGTACGAGGCTAGTAGCAGCCCCTTGCGTGCGTCGATCCTCTTCTTGGAGTCCCGGGCGAGGGTGCGCACGGCGAGCGACGTGGGATCGAAGCTGAAGGTGGAATCGTCGCGGTGCTCGTTAAGGTCCTTCTTGCGTTCCTGTGGGATTGCGTTAGGGTTATTCGTGATGGTGCAGTGAACACCCTCATTGGTTGATTTGATTGAAGCTGGCGATTAATATCAGAAAATTACACATAAAAGTGATTAAATATTTCCTTCTCACGGATACATATTCTTTAGAGACAGGGCGTTTATGTGTCTTGTGTTTTTTTTTGGCAACGTGTCTACTAAATATCCTATGTTCAAGTGAGCGCACACACACACACACAGGTGACAAAAAACAAAAAGTCACGGAACATGTGACAAAAGTCACCAAAGCGTGATTACTCTTATTTATTAATTTGTGCATATAATTTAAGTACTATACATAAATTTTTAAATCGTACCTTGGCACAAAACTTCATCTTAAATATAAAAAATTGTGAGAAATTCTTTGCAAAGCTATTTCGATCTGACTATAGTTTGAGAAAAAAGACAAGATCGAACAGGGAATTTAATAGTCCGAGTAAAATAGGAGAGGCTCACTTCCTGCGTGATCTGCGACTCCTCCTCATAGCTGAGAGCTACAACAGCCAGCATCAGGTTGATGAGGTAGAACGAGCCGAAGAACACCACCACCGTGAAGAAGGATACCGACATCGGCCCGCACGACGACAGCACCTGCAGATAATTTTTATTATTAAGGTAACATTCCGATTCTACAAGCGAATGCGACTCAAAAAAAATCAAAAGAATCCTACCTTATGACAGGATATAGGTTTCATTTTGTACTGTCGTGTCGAGCGATCCGGCGTCGACAATTTATATTATTTTGGGTCGCGTACGCTTGCAATCGAGACCGGAATATTACTTTAACACATAGAGCTTAGCGAAAAGAGTCGACAAACGTGAGGGTTAATTTCTTCGTAGATGTCTCTCTGTTTCTTTGTATGATCGTTTATCGATCATCGTGCAAGCACACAATATCCTTACTTTGGTAACGAGTTGATTAAAGACGACCCTACGATTGTCTGTACGATAATCGGTGAGCAGAGCCGAGTAAGCCCTCTGTAGGATCGTGCTCGCGTGTCATCGTCCGTAATCGTTGAATGTATAGAGGAGACAGTACGCTCAACTTACATTGTCATTTGCCGCAGGGTCAAAGAGTTACGACGCGTCATTCCACGCATCATGTTTTTTGACTATAGTACATACGTTTTACGTACCAACGGAAAAGTTATATACTTAAATGAATAATTAAATAAATAATCGTTTATTCGTGCACTAAGGCAATACATAATACATCAAAACTAAAATAATACATAGTTTTGATGTCATTGCTGAGCTTAAATTAATGAATTCATTTTGCCACAACAAATACGAATAAATTGGGTCGCTATAACGACCCACTTGGTGTATCATTATTTTTATTTTTAATTCAGAACCGACGAGACGTCGGGACGGTTTCGAGTCCAGTGATTAATCAAGAACCATTTTCATATTCTAATTAGGGAATATGCGTATGAAACAAAATTTATTGAAAGCAAATTATTATATTAGTGGGCTAAAAGATATATAAAATGACAAAACCTCTCAGATTTCGGTTGAGAAATGAGTTAGATATTTGCTACTCAAGTTTTCTGTCCGTCTCTTTCTTTAATAAAAACTTAATTTACTATGAACTTTGTATGCAGCTTATAGACCTTGACGTCACCGTCAATATCGGATCTCTCTTTCCCACTCCTTTAAATGTTCATAACTATTTTATGCTTGTTATTTTCAAACACTATCAAAAAAACTAATTGGAAAACATAGTTTTTCAATAACGCAATAATAATTTTGGTGTGGGAGAGCCATGCTTTGGCACGAATGGGCCGGCTCGACCGTTGTGATACCGAGGCTTTACAGAAAACTGGCGTGAAACAGCTTTGTGGTGTGTTTCGTTCAGTGAGTGACTGTACCGATGGCCCAACTTCAGTTATCCTTTTATCTCTATTCCTATTCCCTCTTAAAAAAGGCCGGCAACGAACTTGCGACTCTTCGGACGTCGCGAGTGTCCATGGGCGACGGCAGTCGCTTTCCATCAAGTAGCCCGTCTGCTCGCTTGCCCCCTAAATATCATTAAAAAAATAAAAATATATTTATTTAAACAAAGAATTAAAAATCATGCATATTCACTATTGTGTAATTCTTTTAAAGAATGTTTTTGCGCGTGACTTCGTTCGCGTGTTCAAAAATCATCTAATAATATTAATATCTTTGTGAGCGTTTTTTGGGAATATATTTTTTTTCAGGGCCAAAATCTTTTAACAATTAAAACAGTTTAGGCATAAAAAATACTTCATCCCCCCACACGCTAACGTAAGCCCACTAAGTAATATGAAAAAATGATGTGCACCAAAATCACTAAAATTAAAAAAAAAACTTGTTATTGAAATCCACTCAGGTGGACACAGCACCGAGGACGCAGCTCATATAAGAGCTCCCCGTTCTTCTTTAAACCGTTAAAATTATTTTCACACTGATTTTATTAAAAAAGGTCATGAAAATATTATCCACAATCGCATGTCAACTCAACGTTACAACTTGAAACAGCTTCCCGCTAAACTCCACCTAATTTTCGAGACTTTAATACTTTTATCGGTGTACTTGTGTGTAATGTCTTCTCTCAATGGGAAGTA
>JAOTAV010000008.1:359523-390085 GCA_026546445.1 Cyclargus thomasi
CTGGTCACCAAGTTTGCGATGTCGTCTTCGGGGAGGGACGACACTATCATTATACCCTCGCACGCTCGGAGTACCACTTGGTTATCCTGAAAGGTTATACCTACATAAGTACATACATATACAGGGTGTAACAAGAATAATACTGACTCGGTAGGTCGCATGGGGTCTTTTAAAGCCCAAAGTTTGCGAAAAAGAGAAAATAGTATATTTAAGTGAATAGTAGCAGCTTTATACTTTAGGTAGCTTCCTAAAATAAATTATGCTTTGATATATTCGCAACTGATATAAACTCGCGTGCTTGTACTTCATATTATAGATGTGCTTTTTCTTACTGGGGCATCGAGCATAGAAACAAAAGAGCGGAAATATTATTAGTTTTGTTCGGAAAAAAAATCCGCCCAAAACCACTGCGCTCTGATTGGTCGGAAGTATCGGAGTACGTACACACAGGTCTCTTATTGGAGCATACTGTTTTAGTGCGAGCGTTAGTTCGTTGGCGGTTAATTTATTAGTGCCAAAACACTGATAAGTTTCGGACACGGATGGCTCACATTACTTCACTATTGGTTATATGCTCGATAAGAATTGTAGACCGATGTAATAACGCGCCTGTGTAGAGTAGGCTCAAATCCTTATAGTTTAAACGTCAGTTTTATGAAAGCGAAGGGTCGCTTTGAGTCACACCTCCTTTCCTATCCCTATTCCCGTAGTTACTTCATTCATTTCTTCTGACGTCACAAGTGTTTGGGCGACGGCAGTTGATTTCCCCGTTGTCCACCTGCTCGCTTGCCCCTTTATTTAAATATGTGCCATATTATGATCGATGTCTTCAGCGAATTTTAGACATACTCATCGGCTTAATCATGTACACACTCTTCACCTGGTGTGGCTGTCTGAACGTCTTCTTGTGCAGAGTACACAAGACGACTAATCGCACTCAGTAGTACATCAAACTCCATCAACCCTCACCTGGGGCCAAGCTCCTTGGACTCCAACACGGCAATGACAGCTATGGCAAGCAGATAGGACGGTATAGGCACTGGCTGTCTGAACGTCGTCTTGTCCACTCTACTCTCTCGTCTGATGGCACTCATCAGCACAGTAAACTCTAACAACCCTCACCTGGGTCCAAGCTGCTTGGACTCCAACACGGCGACAGCTATGGCAAGCAGATAGGACGGTATAGGCACTGGCTGTCTGAACGTAGTCTTGTCCACTCTGCTCTCTCCTCTGATGGCACTCATCAACACAGTAAACTCTTCCGGTGCTGTCACATCCGCTGTATAAGTGAACTTCACTGCCGGAGTGTCTTGACATGGCACTATAGATCGGGCGTGGATGGGCTGAAAAAAAAAACATAGATTTATTGCCAGTGGCATTAGAACGTGGTTCTTGACTTGGCGGAGGTGGTGAGTTGGATTCCTATGTATGAAACATGATAGTTAATAATAATATCTATGGACGCTTCACACCACGTCAGTCACAGGTGTTACAGGTACCAGACAACGGAAATATATCTAATACTTTTATACTATACATATATATCCAAGATTTTTAATATACGATAGACATAGTTAATGCACATTGAAAAAACTTTTTGCTCCTTCAGCGGGAATCGAACCCGCGACACCCGGCTTAAGCTACCAACGTGCTTACCAACTGAGCCACAGAGGTCGTCGAACGAGTTTACGAGTTTGGTTAAAACAATACAGACAGACAACCTGATTTCCTGAAAAATAAGATAATGCATAGAAAGTCGATCCTGCGCCTGATCGCTCGCCAGTCGTGTCTTTGTCGTGTCGGTCGTCCGTCCCACTGGGTTAAGAGAATGAGTGTGCTCTTGCGTACTGCGAATGGATTAATCCCGCGGGATTGGCCTTTCAATGAAACCGACCACAACCGAAACCGGTGAGGAGAGTTATTGGCATTATTTTTATTATATTACCTGGCATTGGCTGAATAAGTAAGGGTGTTTCTTTCCGGAAGTTTGGTTCGGCTCCAGCCATTGCAGAGCAGTCGCGTTAGGCGAAGTGGTGTACTTGATCTTAAGGTTGAGCCTAAAAATTAAAGATAAGATATACAGGGTGTAACTAAAGTAAGTGATAAAACTTTAGGCGCCCGAGCGACATGAGTTTGCCCATACAAATCACAACAAGTTTTTTTCGCTTTCAGCGCTGCTTCTTTTCCAGTAAACTCTATATCAGGGGTAAATACGATCCTCAAAGTTTTATCACTTACTTTAGTTAAGCCCTGTATATTTTAGTCTCAAGATAGTTGAGCAATGTAACTAACATGATTCACACAGGTGATTTCTTTGGACAAAATACTCGTGTATCATTCTACTCGTTTCTAAAATTAAAGTTGACTAAAAAGTACAACTTACAAATCTTTACAAAAACAATTTGAATGATCACTTGTTGATTTTGAATTCAATGCATCCTTTTTAGATTCATTATAAACACGGGTCCTACTACTCATGGATACACTTGGCCTGTATGTGGTACCATTAAAAACTTCCTTCACTTGTATCCCGATACAAATCTCAGTAACACTCGATGTTGATTCTTCTTTGTTAATTAATCTTTAAAATTGTTAGTATATGAGACTCGAGCTGTGCGTCCACTGAATCGAATCCAAAGCGTACGACCGGACAGAGCATCGTCATTTACGAATTTCCGGTAGGATGTGTCTACTAAATTGATGTGAGCAAGTGAGAAAAATGAATAAAAGAGAAAAAAGAAGATGTGAATTACATATTTTAAACAGATCGTAATAAGTAACACTACTTTAATATTATTAAAGATATACAGTAGACAGGTTTAATAAAAATATTAGTGAAACTTACTTCTGTCCAGAAACTGCGGGCTCCGGAAGTGTGATTGACAACTTGGAACCGTAGTTTGGTACCACTTCACCCAAAGTATACTTCAGCTTGGTACCATCCTCGGACTCTATCGACTCTATAGATATGTCACTTGAGTCCAATACCTTAAAGAAATCAATTTTTATTACCATATGCACCCAAGCTATTTTCTTGTTATATAATCCTTTGGGAGCTAAATAAAAAGTAAGTCTCATAGTTCTAACTAAAATATTTATATAAATAGCACATATTTTAATTGGAACCATTAGCTCTACAAAAACAGTTATTAGAATGTAACACAACTGGTTTCTTTGGGTCATTGGACTTATTATCATAATATTCATCTGTAGCAAAATCTATGGTAATTTGAAATTAAAAGAAATTAAAAATGTCTGAATAAAACCAAATACAGTTGACCCCCAATATATTCCGACGCCTGTTTACACCGGCGCCCCATGGAATCTGACGCATCACAAGACGCAATTAACGCCTTTAAGCTCAGTTTACAATAGGCTGAAGAGAATTGTACATTCTACAAAAAACTTTTTTGAGAAGTCTGAGAGACAAAGCTGTGATAGAATTAATTGACATATTATTTTGACCAAATGTCGTAGGTCCTTTAACTAATTCTAAAATCTTATCATTAGACACGGATTACAAGGTACCTCACTATAGGGGGTTCTGTAATCCGACAAATTCGATAGTCCGACACTGCCCTACACAATGTTTGTCAGATCAGAGGTCCACTGTATTGTAATCCATACTTCCATACTAATATTATAAATGCGAAAGTGTGTCTTTCTGTCTGTTACCTCTTTATGCCTAAAAAACCAAATCGATTTTGGTGAAATTTGCTATAGAGACACTTCGGCCGGCACTTAGTGAGGACATAGGACACGTTTTATCCCAAAAAATTTACACTTTCCGCGCGATAAACGAATTTTGGCGCAACAGAGAAGCTGGCATCATCTAAGTCTACATAGATAAAAAAAGATATCATACATAGTATTATGGAGTTCAGATATGTGACTACTATTCTCAAAACACAAATATATTATCTTGAAAACAATAGTTTCTTGAGCCATTTTCAAACAGATCTCAATAGTCAACATCAAATCCTCTTTCCAAAATAATTGGGCATAGATAAAAGAGCAGTAAGCAAAGCAAAAGAGTTCCTATGGAATACCACAGTGCTAATTACCTTGGCTTTACAAATAAGATGCTGCTTATAGTAAATTTGTACCTCTTATGGTTAAATTAATTAAAATAGCAAACTTTTGTAATAGGCCTTATTGATAACTATACAAATATATTTATCAATATTTGATAAACTCTAATCCCATATCTGCTTGTAAAACGGGAGATAAATAGTTATCTAAGCTACTTGAACTTCATCTTATAATATGGTTTAAGGACACAGAAACTTATATTTAATTTGTTAAATGTTTGTTACGAACAAACCATCTTTAATAAATAAAATATTATAAAAAAAATGTTTGTTACCTTTTACGGAATAAACTTCATTAATTTTTACCAAACTTTATATGCATATTTATTAGTTGTAAAAAAACAGCTAACAGAAATATAAATTATTTCTCACCCCTAAGTGATAAGGGTTATTCAAGGGGGAGACTCCAGAATTAATTGAGTCATGTCACTGACAACATGTGACAAAGTATTTGTTTCAAGGATATTTTAATATATATGTTAGACTTTAAGGTATCTATTTTAATACAGGAATATGTATGTTATTTAATTATTTATACTTAGCACACAAACAGGTTACAGCCATTACATGGAAACACAAACATAAGCTTAAAGTACTATTCTAGAGAGTAACCAAAGAAGGATACCTCGCATAATCAAAGATGATGATTCAGTCAGTGACAGGATGAATAATATGTAATTATTTGTCCAGGTACTTTGACTTTTTTTATGGCGACTAAGAATGTTAGTTTCAAAAGTATTTATAATATAGGTCTATCAACTCTATGAAGACCAAAACAAAGAATTTAAATTAAAGTTCAACCTTAACATTAAAGCCCAATGAAGTTGGCATGGGTCATGCCAACTTCATTGGGTTTTAATAAGGTATTTATGTACAAACACAACCTTTTTACACAAACGGTTTCATGAAAGACAAAAATCCCTTGAACTAAAGAAAAAAAAATTATTATTTTAATTAAATATAATTAATTAATGTTTCTAGCTATCAATTTAAAGTTAAGGCGATATTTTTTTAATGTATTACACAAGCTGTACTTTTGAATTATAAAAAAATTAATATGTCTTACCAATTCTTGGAAGTTATCCAAAACTTCAATTTTCAAATTAGCAATGCCATTTAAAACTTTCTTTTCAAAATCTACTTTTAGAGACAAATCAATATGCTTGATAACAGCCAGCTCTGGAATATTATAAAGTATAAGTTCATCTCAATTTTAATGATGGGTAAAAATAATTCAAATGATTAACTATGTATACAAAGTAAGATGCCTTAAAAACAACAAATTCTTAGAAGTATAATAACTACAACTACAAATATATTTTTAATTTACCTGGTCTTGAGAAAGAAGATGGATCCAATGGACTCAGGGGACCCATTACTTGACTTTGACTGAAATTAATTAGAATACTCAACATTAAAATAGTATGTAACATTGTTGAGAAATGAATGAGTTTATTTTTCTACATAAAAACAGCTGTCCTAAAAAGTTTAAATGAAATAGCTCTTAAAACTGGACTTGTCTTATGGACCTTTAGATTGCGACTGAATTGGATATCGATACTTTCGTTGGCCTTCAAATCTATATTGGCGGCTTGAAATCAAAATTACTTATGTTTTGAACTGTGCTAACAGAGGTTAGTTATTTACGAGATTCTTCTAGAATACACTTTCTTTGATACACCTAATATTATTATTATAACTTAATATTTTAGGGAAGTAATAAACCATTATTAGATATATATAATGAATATTTAGCTAGTAACTGACCAAAATCAACGCCGACACAATTAACAGTAGGCCACCAAAATGCGCAGTACTTACTATCTATTACTTTGTATAGTTATCATACCTTATAACAGTCATGAAATTAAGATTATAGTTATTGTAATACACCAAAAAAGCACAGAAAAAGGCTGTGTTTACTTAACTTACTTATGAACTCTCTGTGATATAATTCGAGAAGTTGGAGACGCAACTCGTATTTTTCTATTAAGTATATTACAAGACTGAATAGCACTTTTGGATGCTGGAATGGAATATCGCCGATAATTCTTTGTAAATAAAGAATTTCGCAAAGGTAAACGAAAATGCCGCGTGACAACAGTTATGACGTTTCCAATGACAGCCATTTTTATTTTTAAATGAATGGCAAAGTTTCTTGACCTTTGATAGACTATATGCACGGGTGTGTTGCAACTTGCAAGTCGCAAAATAATCAAAAGTCGCGGCAAATATATATATATTTTTAACTTTAGTCACCATAGAGTAACTTATTTGTCAATGTCATAAAATTAATGTCAAAGTTTTGTGAGAATCGCAAAATTCTTTCAGAAAATTAGAAAAATTTAAATATATAGATCAAAAATGCTGAATTCTCTTTAATGTTTTTATTCAAAAAACGCAATGTAGTTGTTTGTGTAAAGTGAGAAAATAACTTGTGTAGTTCCCAATTTAAGTTTACATTTATTGCAATACCAAAAATTGAAACAACAAAGTTATTGTAAATGTAAGACAAATATTAGCTAAACATGTTATCAAGGTTTCACCACTATCACGGATCGAATATAATTTTATTTGAAGACAATACAGTAGCCTACCGAAAAGCGAGTTTCGCTCATGGATTGACATTTAGCGAGAAACCTTTACTGCCAGGCGAGATATTTCTAGTAGAAATAGAGAAGACCGAACGAGGATGGAGTGGACACATGCGATTGGGCCTAACGCTGTTAGATCCTCAAACAGCAGCGCTGGGGGACCGAGGGTTACCTCAATACGCGCTACCCGATCTTGCGAACACTGGCATGTCATGGATATTTCCAATTTCGAAATGCCAGAATAACGTGCTAATAGAGCTAGTGAACCAAGGCGCCAGCGGCAGACGCCGCTCCGAGCCGAGACCGTCGGTACTAGGTGAGGGGCACAGTGTAAGAACTCCTCGAGGTTATGTCTCAAAGATGGTTTTCAAACCACAAACTATATCACAGAATGGAACACCTCAAGGTATTCTACCTATGGATGCGGGCAGTCGAATCGGTGTAATGTTTGTTCCTTGTAAGAAGAATAATAAAAGTGACCCAGACTTGGCTGAGATGCATTTTATTATTAATGGAGAAGAGCAGGGCCCGTGCACTAAAGGTATACCATACACCACAGGCCCACTGCATGCAGTAGTTGATGTTTATGGCACAACTAAACAAGTGAAAATAATACAGTTATATGGTGGTGAGTACTTCATGTTATTTCAAATCTATGGAACTTCATGTTCAAAACCAAATAATGTTTTTAGAGAAGTTATCCATAGTTCAATCCATGCAAATATTATAAACAGGAAAGTTTGTTTGCTCCTTTGCTCTTCCTTCACACCCTTACAAAGCAAAGCAATCAACTTGATTAGACTTATTTTAAAGGAGAATAATAAAGGCTACTTTTGGCCTTGTAAAACATGATGTTTTGATGATTCCTAAAGAAAGTTCCTTAAATATTTTGATGATTATGAACATGATGGCCAAAAAGTTCCTAAAATATTTTGATAATTTACGTTTCCTTTTTCAGTTAAAACTTTGCAGAATGTGTGCAGAGATGCTATACTGCAGTATGTCAAAAATGGGTGTGTTAAATCCCTTCCATTGCCGCAATGCTTAAAAGACTTTTTACTGTCATAAACTCAGGAAAAAGAAGTGAACAGTGAAAATTATGATGACAATAAGGTTGTAAAATGCTAAACTCAAAGTTGACAAGAATGCTACATATTTGTAGCATATTCATTGATTTTCTATGCCAATTTTTATTAGTGTTAGATGGAGTATGATGGAAGTAATCCTTTGCTTAAACATCTACAATGAATTAGGTCATATTTTATTAAGTAAAAAATGTATTAAATTTACAGGTTGGTTGATTGTTTAAATTTTATGAACAAATATTTATGCTATTTCTTGTTTCTCACAAATTTTAATGTGATATATTTTAAATGCCCCATCCCTGAAACGCTTGTTAAGTTGTAAATAGTTTGCAGTTCATTTAGCTAGCTGACCATCTGCAATAACATCATTGTACACAACGGTTGAGGTCTGTGTTTATAAACCACTCTTACCGCTTAGATTATGCTCAAGATCATTGGAATGCTGTTAAAATTCAAAGATGTACCATATCAACTGACTACTGAGTAAAATACTGCACTCAACTGACTGTTTTGCTTTAAATGCTGCCAAAGTTGATATGAAACTGAAATAATATTAAAAGCTATAAGACGGAAAATGGAAGGCACTGAGAGAGACTGAGAGTGGTTTATAATATTATGGGCTGTAGTTAGATATTTTAAAGAAATAATATTTTAAAATTGTAATACGATAAATGTGGAACTTATCTAGAATCTCAAAACTGTAATTTAGGACTATGACCATAGCTGGTAAGATTTCATGTTATGTTGTTTTCGTAATAAGAACATTGTAAATGTAATTTGCTGAGAGCTAAAACAAATCCCTCTATTTTGGTTGGGTACTCAGGACCTATGTGTTAAGCAGGCGTCCGTCGTGGATGGCCACACAGCATGATTGTTTCATTGTTTTCTGTATAGCAAGGCTGTGTCGCTGAACACCCGTGGCGGACACCCATGCCTTGCACCCACTTATCGCAGTAAAGCTACAACTTACTTTTATACGCCACATGGGGTGCCTTGCGCAGTCACCGCGTCGGACGTGTTTTCGCGAAAGGAAGGTCGGAAAAATTGCAATGATGAGATCTGTTGGCTGTGTCTTGTATGTATTATGATAGTATTCTGCATGTGGCATCAAGATAAATTAAAATGGAGGTAAATCTATGATTAATAGTATTAAATCCTATCGTCATATAAGTTCTAACACCACATAAGTCAGTTTTTGGCTATTTCGTCATTTTGATGCCGTTTTCCAGAAAATCGGAAAACGCATCGTTTAAGTTAATCAGGAACACGTGTCAGGCGTCTGCTAAGGTGGGAGTTAGACTCACGTGGTGTTAGAACTTAACGACGCTTCGTTTCTTTAGCTCTTTAATTAGATTATATCTTGAGGTCTGATGATGATTACACATTATCTATAATTCCTCTCATGGCTGTATATACTTGTATTTTCACAATTACCAAACTAATAAGAATAAAAATATCAATATTTGCTAAAAGACAAAAGCTGAATTGTAATTTTTGTTTTTATTCATGTATCTAATACCTATTAAATGAAAGATGTTAAATGTGTTAACGTTTAATTTTTATTATAGTACAAGGTATCCGAAACTCCAAAGAAAAAGTCTTGCGTTAGCATTAGTAGAGTAATCCCTCTTAAAAAGCCGGCAAGGCACCTAAACGTTTTTGATGTTACGTCTGTGAGCGACGGTAGTTGTTTTCCAGCAGCTAACCCGTTTGGCTTAACTTTATATCAAAACAAAAATAAACCAAAGATTTTGTCTATTTTCTATTAGCAAAGGAATTTTGGTTTTGACAAAGGTGTGACAAAACATAGTTATAATTTTAGGGTGTGTATGAGTCCCCTGTATACATTGTATAAACTGTACAGTGGCGTAGCGTGGGTATCGATTATACGATTTTGCCACCCCCCTTATTAATTTTTCTATTTAATTGTACATTTTTTTATTCACGCGGTTATTATTCGCGCAATTTTTTTAATATATATTTTTTCTGCCAGTACAGAACTGTATGTTTATTTACTCTGTAACATTACAGCTGAGTTGTGGAAAAATAATCTCGCGAATAATTATTGCGGAATATTCTGTGCTTTTTAATATCTCCAAACTTTTTGTTTGTAATGATAGGTAGTGACCAAATATAAAGAATATTAATTTCTGTAAAATTTTGCCGCTCCCTAAAAAGTGACGCCCGGGGCGGACCGAACGCTACGCTACTGAAACTTCATTATCATGCAAATAGTTAACTTTGTTACGTTCATCGTAACAAAGTAAACTATATTTTGCAATTTTTATGGGAGAAATTTGACCTTAATAAATCGGCGGTTAAGAACCAAATACTGCTATCTACAAAATCTCAATTTTACAGGAGAGGAAAAAAACTGAATATAAATTTAATAATATTATTTATACACGCAATATTCTTATAAAATACTACACTTTATTACTGGTCACCACATTTTTTATTAGAAATAACGAGAACAATATTTTGTTAGTAGACCTAAACAACCTTGGTTCTTAACCGTCGAAATACAAAAAAATTGCCTCCAGTGTTGCTACTTTCACACTTAACCCTATGTAAAGGACACTATATTCTACTTAAACATCCTAACAGCTATACAAATACATGGGTAAAAATCATACGTATGCACTTGTATTCAAAATTGCTGTGTTTAAGTACAAATTGCCTTTTCAAATTCATTCTATCGTTTCTGTAAGCCAGTCATGAGATTAAATTACCATTACGAGTATATTACACTTACAGAGGTCAACGTGTCCGCGAAATTAAAGTAGGTTATAGGCCAATAACCTACAGGCCACATTAAATATCATTAAGACTTTATACCTCAGATACACTTTTGCTTTATTCCCAACCTAGTTTTTTCTTTCTCTAATGTATGTGTTATTATAAGCAAATAAAGAATAAATAAATAAATAAATAATACACTCTATGCCAACGAAAAAACGATCACTTAGTAGAAACTAGGGAGGTAGAATAAGTTTAAATCGTTTCAAGACTAATTTGACGTTCTCTGTGGATCAATTGGTAAACGCGTCGGTAGCCGGGGGTAGCGGGTTCGAATCCTGCGGACGTAGCAAAAGTTTTCAATGTTCTGCGTCTCGGATGTGTATTAAAATCTTAAATATGTGTATAGTATAAAGGTATTAAATAAATTTTCCGTTATCTGGCACCCGTAACACAAGTCCTTTGGGTACTTAGCACGGGGCCAGACTGACGTGGAATGACGTGTCCATAGATTATTATTATTAAAACTGTGGCCGTGGTATAGGCCGTAGTATCTCTCCGGTCGACAGAAGACTGGCGTGACAGAAAACAGCGTTGCGCTGTTTTGTGCAGTGAGTGACTTTACCGGAGGCCTAACTTCCCAATACCTCATTCCGTATTCCCGCAGCCCCAAAGGTCGGCAACGCACTTGCAACACTTCAGGTGTTTATAAGCGACGGCACTCGCTTCCATCAGTATTCAGGTGACCCTTGCTCGCTTACCCCCTAATTCTCATAAAAACGGAGCTTAAATAATTGAGACTTATTTAACCGAACCTAGAGTGTCATATCGAAACACGTATCTAATGGGAACCTTACATTTTGTCCCGATGCAACGTCATGACCGTGGTCATAACATAAAAACTCGCATATTATGAACCGACCAGGCGCCCCTTTATTATATCGTGCGGCATCCCGGGTGGTCAACTGCCCAGCCCCCTAACGACGTTTCTAGACCTATTTAGTTTTAAAAAATTTATAGAGGCTGTACTCTCGGGCGAGAGTCTTGTGGCAAGACTCTAGCAAGCAAACATTTTCCTAAGCATACTTACATTTTTTAATCATACCTACCTTAAAAAAAGTAAAGTTGCTCTGGTTCGATGGCCTCCTCGTCGTCACAGGCAAATGCATACCCGGCCCCGTTGTAACTGTACCGAGAAGGGAGTAGAAGGAGGTAAGTCGTAGGGATCAGGGCCTGATTAACCAATAGGCTGATTAGGCTGCAACTTAGGGTGCCGAGGATCGGGAGGGGGCGGTTAAGTAGTGTCTTAGCAATATATACTGTTAATCTAGTGAATTGTAAGAAAAGTTGGGGCTGATGATTAGCCTAGGGCGGTCAGACTACTTGATTTGTTAGGTAGGGATACTATACAGAATGTAACAAAATTGATAATACACTGTTGAAAAAGCAGCACTGAAAGCGAAACATTTTTTTCGTGATTCGCATGGGCAAACATATGTCGCTGAGGCGAAATCACAAAATCGCTTTCAGCGCTGCTAATTTCAGGCTAAAGTATAAACGATATATACACTCAAAATTGTTATCACTTTTACTTTGTTAAGAGAAACTACAATCTGATCGCCTGACAGATGACCGTTGCTTTTTCGGACCGATAATATGCAACTTTAATATCTAAGGTATAAGTTTAATTTTCTAGCGACATTGCTCTATCGTCCATGTTGTCGCCGTCATAAACGGCGTAGAGGAAAATGAAACCTGTCGCTTATGTCATACAGTGGCATTTTATCAGGCCGAAATGTTCTCGGTTGACTGTGGTGGTGGCTACGAACTTAGGGGTTTTTTACGTGATCAACTAATATACATAAAATGTATGGTTTGGGCCACTCTAGTGTGCCGTGCCGTGGGCAAATAATTCCCCCATGAGCTTAATTTAAGTTGGGCCAGTGTTATATCACCATTGTTTTTTATAGGTACAATAACAATTCTAAAGTTACTAATATATTATTAGAATTTATAAATAAAACAAACATTAAACTTAATAATCATTTATTTGATTATGAAGCTAACACAAAACATTTCCGTGTTATGAAAAATCAGACTTAATTTTGCTACAAACATTACTTTGCTAAAAAATACAAAAGCTTAAGAAGGAAAATTAATAAATAACCAATTTGTTAAGTGACATAGCTAATCCTTAAACATTAGGAATCATGTTACTTACCTGTAAGTTCTTAGGTGTCTCGACCTGGTAAATCCCTGGACAACCTGGTGACTGGTGTTATAGATCAAACTTCATAATAATATTATAAATGCGAAAGTTTGTGAGTTTATGAGTGTGTATGTTTGTTACTGTTCTTTACGCTTAAACGGCTAGACCGATTTCGATAAAATTTGGCATGAAGTTAGCTGGTTTCAGATTCGGATTAATACATAGGCTTCTTCGTACTACGGGAAATGATCATATTTTTTCCCTATGAACCCATTTTATGTTACTGAGGGCCCGTTTCACAGCTTACTGATAAGTGTCGGATGGTCTTCAGATCAACAACTTTTTTGAAAGATGTTGTGTGGAAAATCCGTCAAAAAATAAATAGGCGGATAGCCTATCGGGAACTGTATCAGTAACTAAGGATTTTTCTTACAAATTATTATTATAGAGTGTAATGAATTATACATGATTTCACGGGTCACCTATTAAATTCGTATGAAGGCAGGAGACTTTAAAAGTAACTTTTGAGGCCTGTTTCATGGCATACTGATAAATTTTCTGATTGAATATCCACCACTTTCTCCATACATGTGTCCAAAAAAGTACTTATCAGTAAACGGTGAAACAGGCTCTTAGAGTAGCATACTTACAGACAACATCAGCGCCGTCTTAAGGCTGAGGCCCTGGGCACACAAGAATTTGGGACCCTTTTTGAAACTAAAGATAGTGAATTGGAAAGCAAAACACTTAAATTTTATACCAAGTACCTATAAACTCATTTAGAGGTAATCAAATACAGCATAGGTTTTTTGGTTATAATTAAATTAGCTGTTTCTTTCTTTAAAAAGTGTACTGTGCCCGACAAAAATGTTTCGAGAATCAATGTGTGAGAGAAATTATGGCTCCTTCGGGGGCACGAGCACGAGCCCCATGTGCCCTTATGGTAAAGATGGTAATGGACAACATGACCATTTTTTCCAGGAACCTATAAAATTTGTTTACTGAACACTATTTCAATTCATTTTAAATTTAAATGTTAGGTATGAGAAACCTTAGGTATATTGTTTTTATTTTGGTAAAATAAGAAACAGAGTAAAGATTTAAGATAATATTATTGAGTAAAACTTTATAAATCTTTGGTGATTGGATTTTCCCATCTTTATTATTTTTTGAATGGACTATAATAGTCAGCTTCAATAATTTGAGACTAATTTATTTTTTGCTGCCACTTTTTCAACAACAAAATAAATACTACTACTTTGACAATGTAAAATATTTTCCGATCAATCAAAAATTACTAATCTGTTAAAAAAAATCTTACTTGATGACTTTAGTATAACTCATCTTCTACAACTTACCAAGAATATTGACCTTTGATTCACTCACATTAAAAGAATAATAAAACTTTTATCTCAGTGCATTCACTTTTACCACTACCTCACAATATTTTAACTTTGGTCATATAAATAAACTGATAACTATACACTAAACAAACTGCGTGTCACAGCACTGAATATTACACTAACTCACTGCATTTGCAGGCACTGTAAACTATCAATGTTTCTAGTATATTAGCTTTGTCTACTCAGAAACACTAGCTCACAATTCTCACTCACATATCACAAGGTTTAAAAAAACAACAACTTCAGATACAATATTCTATTTGTGTTTGCACACACTACACATACACTCAATTTTTACACAATGTTATATAGGGATACACATTGTATTACCTAGCAAACTATTAGATGATTTTGCAAATAAATTTACACAAACTGTGAACAGCACTTCACATGAAGAAATAGGGTCACAAATAAAAATTATTTTACACACCACGAGTTCACTACACATCACATGTTACAAAATAAAAATGTATAATCAAATTAATATAACTTTAAGAAAATCTTATTCTAGTCTTATTATCTTATTTTTAACTTTTATAATCTAAGCCGAGCCACCCCTAACCACAACTATAACTAAATGGTCTTCTTTGAGACTGTCCTCAGTTAGATTGTGGCAGGTCCTCTTAAGCAAGTCGGTGGAGAAATCGCAGGGGGGGAATGAATACAAAACTCCAGTAGCCTCAGTCTCCTTATTTAGTAAAGATATGACACCGGCCGCCTCTTTTTGCTTGAGATAGGACACCAAGTTTCTCATGGGTCTTGTCTGTATACTGGCATCTTCATTTGTTATAGATTGTGTAGATCCAGCGACTCCCAGGAATATGGCATGAGAGCTAGATGTGGCTATGCGTTTCTGTACATCATCTAACTTGGGTTGATCCAACCTGAGTCGTTGTGTAATTCTCAGTTGATTTTTGCCATCCTCATCTTTCATTAGACTATCAATGATCTCAGAATCACCATCAGTAAGGTGAAACTTGGTAGGGAATAAGGAATTCTTCAATATAAGTGCACCATTCCAAATAGTAGTTGCCTTCCTGACTACTTCGGGTAAAGTCCTTGCAGAAGCTAACATTCCACCGCTTCGTCGTGGGGATCCATCGGAATCACTATCTGGAGACCGGCGTCTCGGTGAGCGCGACCTTGACCTATCTACTCCCGGCTCCCGGGACCCTGACCTTCTAATGCGACCATCATACTCTCCATCAGCTGGTCTTCTCCATTCATCATCACGGTAGTCACCAGCCCCATGGTATACCCCACGATACATGCCTCGGCCTCGTCCACGACCCCTACCTCTATAACCTGCACTACCATAGGCATACCCATCATCATAGCCCTCGTAACCTTCATATGATTCCCCAGCTCGGCCCTCCTCTCCCACAGGAGCTACATATGGCTTAGGCCTGTATGTACCTCCATTGCCAACATCAGCAAAGTCAATCCTGAGACGTCTATCAGGGCCCCCAAGAGGGAAACCCCTCATCTCTTTAACAGCTGCCTGTGCAGCATCAATTGAATCATACAAAATGTATGCATGAGGCTCACCCTTAGCATACTCAATCTTTTTGATTGCCCCAAACCTATCAAATTCTCTCTCTAGTTGTGCAACAGATGTCCAAGGGCCGAGACCACCGACCCAAACTCTAGTAGTCGGGGTAGCTTTACCATAACCAATTTTACATTGGAATTTGCCAATATATTGTCCTGAAAGCTCAACTTTAGCCCGGTGAGCCATATCCAAAGTTTGATATCTAACAAAGGCAAAAGCATTTCCAGTGCCGGGAGGAGGCCTCTTTATATCAATATCTTCTACAATACCATAGCGGCCAAATATGCGACGAAGCTCCTCATCAGAAATATTTATTTCTAAATTACCAGCAAACAAGGTTCTAGTGGCCAAAGGATCATCTTCAGGTTGAACATGGTGTAAGTAGTTGGGAAACTTATCTTTTTTGTTTTCAAGCTTTTCAAATGGTGGGTGGTGAGGTCGAGGCATATATGGGCGAGGCATATAGTGGGGATGAGGTGGATGATGCATTGGTGGACGATGATGCATCGGAGGCCCGTGAGGACCTGCCATTGGATACTCGTGCATAGGAGGACGGAAGTCCCTGTGGTGAGGTGGTACAGTAGGTGGAATACCATAAGCACGATCGTCCGGCGGGGCTCTTCGCCTTTCGGGCGCCGGAGACCAAGCATAAGAGTAGGGACGATCATAATCAGGAGGGGTAATACTTCTTGGTCTACTACGGTACTCGGAACGGACCGGTTCATACACTGGGTCGACAATAGCCACCTTATCATATAATATTATTCTTGGCTTGGCATGTTTCGCGTCTCTAGCATCCTCTGTACTACGGAAGCATACGTAAGCCACCCTTTCGTCTAGCTCGTGACATATTTTGATGCTGAAATCCCCGAACTTCTTGTACTCCCTGTAAAGGGTGTCCTTCACTATTTCATCAGACGCTTTAGGGTGTAGAGCACTAACGCACAGAACCTTGTAATAGGGTCGCACAGAGTCCTCGCGCACTTCTCGAGACCGAACGTAATCGTCGCGGTGTGGGGACACGTACCGGCCCCGGGGGCTCGGCGAGCGGACCCGGCGACGGACGCGCTCCGGAGTGATGCGCTCGTCCGAGCTATCGTCGTACCTGCCTATGCTACTACGCGTCCGCTTAGACCGCGGCATACTGTCCCTTGACGAACTCCGCTTCATGTTACGAATTTTCACCGTAATACGATCTCTATCTCTATCGCTACGCGGTAATCCAATCATGAAAGCTCAGTTTGGTGAACGAATCTGAAATGCACAACATAACACGTCACTTCAAAATGTCGCTTTGTTCCAGAACAAGTAACACCACTGCACAACTTATGTTTAATATTTGTCTTACCACAAAATAAAATAGCGACCGAAACCACTAAAACTCCACTACGGTTTTCTTAACATAAAAGTCCGAGTTTCTAGCAATAACGCAGGTTCAAAAATAATTTTATATAAGGTCACCGAACTTCGACTTCCGAACTGCAAAACAAAATGGTGGTCAAGATGGCGCCAGGCGGTGGCGCTGGCGGGCATAGTGACGGGCACAGTCACAGACTAGTAAAGGGCGTTCTAAACGGCGTGAACAAACATCACGCAAAGGTGATGATGTAATGCATTTTCAATCTTACGCCATGAACTGAAGGTCATTTTAGATATTAAAGTTTCAGATGGTCGTGTTTGACAAACCGTTTATCAAACACGACCTTGATGCACTCTAAATTACACCCTCAGTTCATGGCATAAGATTGAATTGAGGGTGCATCTTAGATATTAATGTTATAAATGGTGGACACCATCGAGTTTCGCTATTTTCAATCTTCCGCCCTGAACTGAGGGTGCAATTTGGATTCCATCAAAGTACACTTTTGCGTGATGTTTGTTCCCGCCTGACGGGCGCACACCCGGAGGAAAGATCTTTGTCTTTGGGCGCTGCCCATAGAACACAAGTACCCACGGAGGCGCCGTCACCACAGACTACTTAGGGATACTATCGCCGCTAGGCGCTACAGACTACTAAGTACTTAAGGATACAAACCTGAAACCGCGCAGCCCGATTCCCTTTCCAACCCCCTTTCCGGCCGGTTAACTAATTTATTTTATCAAAGTGCAAAAACTATTTTTCGGTTATTACTAATATCTGTATCGTTTCGTTTAGCTAGATTTTGCACAAAAACCGAACCGTGATCCGTGGCTAGAGTAAACACTAGATTTTAGCAAGAAACCTTAGAGGCTAAGTTGGAGCTTAGAGCATTGCATATTTTATATTTTAACTCTGGACCACAGAATAAAATATACTCTAGGAGTCTGGGCTTTTGGTAATTTGGTAAAGTTGAAAAATCGAATATATAAAAATAACAAATAACAATTTTTATGCTATTTTAAACTTTATATCACTAACACAGAGTTCTGATTTAAGTGCGATTTCCCAGGCGTGTGATTCTTTTATGATTTTGACGTAAGCTTCAAACCAAAGACAATAAAGAGTAGATGAGAACCGATTCTCCATGCTCCAAAATCCCCGATGACAGCAGATGTCAGTCTTGTTTTGTCAACGCCAATCATTTTTAAATACCAAAACAAAGTCTAAAGGTTATCGTTGTTTGCAATTTTAGTCTTATGGTAATAAAAACTAAATTATTTTAATATAATACATTACCAAAGTGCATTGTTAAATAACATATGAATATTTACATAATTAACTTCACTATTAATATCGTAGGTTAGTGGAGTACAATTATTATTAGAAAATACTTTCCTCCTTACTCTGTAGCCTGTACAATTAAAATGTTAAACTATTAACAGTTAAACGTTGGTATAAGTTATGAGTGATCACGTTTGGTAAAGAGCATCATCTAAAATATTTTTTGTTTTAGTTCAAATAAAACAAAATCAGCTTACATGTCAAATATGGATATAATAATAAAAGTTAATAACCAATCAAACGGGAGAGACAAACTTGCAAGGTAAGCTCTTTATAGTACATAATACAAAGTGGAACTTGGCCTCCTTTTTATATTAATCAGTATTTATATCAACCTAAAACCACTTAACAAATTTAAAAGTATATATTTGTTATTTTCAGGCTAATACAGTACACAAGTCGTCTTGTGTGGCATCAGCTAGAGTCGCGACATGCAAATAAGTATTCTGTCGACAGGATTAAAAGCCTTGAGAATACTTTTAGTACTTTTAGAAAAGGTAACAAAATTTATCTAAAAAAATGGCTAAGTTTACAAAACTTTAATTAACTTTGAATTTTTAACTTTTCAGTGTTAAGGTTGGGAAGATGTGTTGACATCTTTTATATTGCTTTGAACACAATGAGTATAGATGATCCATTTATAAGAACATCAATGACTTTAAGTAAAGTGGCTCACGGGCTATTTCTTTTTGCGGATCATGTTGTGTGGCTCACAAAAAGTGGATTTTTGAAAACTGATGCAGACAGTTGGAACGAGACTGCTTACAAATTTTGGTTGTTCTCAATCATAGCAAACTTAGCGAGAGATATCTATGAAATTATGCACATTCTTGATATAAACAGTTCAAAATTATTGAGGCCATCTTATCTACTGAATAATGCTTTGAACACAGATTTCTACACAAGATTAAAGTATATGCAAACATTTATAAATTGCCATCAAGATGTTTTTATTGACACATTGAAGAATTTTTGTGATTTGTTTATACCTTTGACTGCTTTGGGCTTTACCAGATTTAGTCCAAGTGCTGTGGGTGCCTTTGGTGCGATATCTTCTATAGCTGCACTGGCAACAATTGTTAAACCGCTACACAAGTTGGCCTCCTCATAATTTAACTATCTATTTCTTCCAATAATATGCAAACTAGTCACCAACATTTGAAACAACTGGTTTAAGTTAAGGAAAAATGTTAATTTTACATTTTTTAAATGTATTTTTTGTGGGTATGGGAAATGTGTAATATTATTTTTAGGTTTACTTTTCATTTTACTTCTTAATTGTATCATTGTACAACAATTCCATATATAACTTATTGTTGTATGAACTACGAATTGCATACCTAGAACATTTAATTATTAAAATGATAACTTAATAGGACCTACAATGTACATAATATAATTATTGATTTACCCCCTCATTTATAAAATAATTTTCAGCAATGTTTTACTAAGTTTTGCTGTCTCCTTTTGTTGTCTGATTTTTTCAATATTCCAGAAAGGGACAGCCAATGATGCTTAGTCAAACATTGCATAAATATATTTATGAATAAGGGGGTTAGAGAATAATATCCAAACATTTTTATTCACTGAGCAAATATATTTTATATTTTTACTGTGCTTTTTTATTGTTGTATGAAAGTTACATAATATACAAGCTTAAAATACTATTATGTTCTGTAATATAGATCATAAAATGCTTGTATTAGCCAACAAAACTATATAACATGTTCTTCTTCTTCTTTTTTAATAAAAATGGCTCCTTTGTGAGTTGCCAATGTCAGAGTTTTGGAGAACGGCTTTTTTGTTTAAGGTTTTGTGATGAAACAAGGTATGCAGTTGAGACGCGTTCTAGTCTAAACTTAACATTGACATATTATTAACAGATGTCTTCAACTTAGAATAGAATTGCCATTTGAGGGTAATGCTTCGACAAGAATGGGCCGGCTTGACTGGGGAGATACCTTGGTCTTACAGACTGAATGTAGTAAGCTTACCAGAGGTTCAACGCTCTTAGCCTATTTGATCAAAGACCGGCGAACCACTTGCAACTCTTCTGATGTTCCAACTCCAAGCATCCATTGGCGACGACAGTTGCTTTTCATTTGGTGATCCGTCTGCTCGTTTAGTCCAATATCCGACTGCCAAAGGTTATTTCATAAAAAATAATATTATGTGTAAGTCGATCTGTACCAAAAATTGAGAAAAGCAAAGGTGCTAAGTCTTAAAAAGTGCAAATCAACTGATTTGGCTGCTCGTTTACAAGTAATGCTTTGGTTTATTTAAAAAAAAAGATAATTGACAGGCAAGCAACTGTCAGGTGTCAACAAATTGAGGTTATTTTTTAAATTGTACAATATTTATATTTTCTTACAGTAAATTACTTTAAATTATTAGTATGTCTAAAACAGCAATCGATGCTGCTAAAAAATTTTTGTTACTGGGTCAGTGCGTCCCAACTGTAAAACAAAATGCAGCAAAAATTAGAGTTAAGAGGTTAGAACTGGATGAAAATCTTTTGATGGTAAGAGTTTTACTATCGTTCGTTTTTTTCTATTTTAATTAGGTGTTAGTTAACTAAAGTTAATATATATTATTCTAAGAATAAGTGATTTGAACCAGCCCGGTGAAAAAAGCAGCCGCTTATATTTGATGTTGACTTTGATTTTAGTACTTCAGAAAAGATGAATTTTACTACTGCCATGATCCAGAAAAGAAGTGCAAAACCGGAGATATAGTTCTAATTCAATCTTTGCCACACAAATTGACGAAACTCATTACACATGAAGTCAAAGAAGTAGTGTATCCATTTGGAGACATAACTGATCCTATTACGGGTAAAAAAGTTGCCAAAGAAAGATACCGTGAGGACATCGAAAAACAAGCAGAGTTGTATGGCAAACTCGAGTCTAGTTTTGATTATGAGAAAGCACCCCCAAGAGGCTGGCAAGATGGGAAAAAAGATTTTACAGCAAAACCAACATACACTAAGTTCCATGTTTTTGATGAGAATGATCCTTATGCTATTTAATTATGTAGTTATTAAATATTTATAGATAATATAGTTAGTGTTAGGAACATCGTTTTTTTATTTCTCCATTATATAATTATTACTAATATATTATCATGGTACACCAAAGGACTCAAAGCCAATGTAATGTAGTAGAAAAATTTAACTTTTATGTTTTATTTATGATTTATTTACTATTTGCCTCAGAATAAAGGGCTAGTCTATAATTTTTATAAAAAAATTAAAATATGTTTCTACAAGCAATTTAAAACTAACAACTCTAAAGTAGTCAATTTGATTGAAATGAAATTAAAACATATAACAAAAGCTTTATTGCTCCAAATCCATACAGCTAGTATTTGTTCACAACATTGCAGGCATCAGTCCTGCGCTAGGAATTCTCGTTCAAGTGCAGCACCCATTAAATTCCATGAGCTATCATCGTCGTCTGGGGGTCCGTCATCATCTGAAGGAGGCGTTGAAGGCCTTGGTCTTTTGGCTGGCCTCATACCATCTTCTGCAAGGTTAAACCAAAATAGTATTAAACATTATTTTTCATCAAACAACATTAATCCTTTGTCTTGAAGATTGATAAAATGATTTTACCTGTGTTTGAGTCCATTGAATCATCATCTCCAGGTAACCTTAAATAAAAAAAATATCTAATTGAGGAGTCTTTTAATCTTTGAAAATAAATTTACAGTTATTGATAAAAAAACACTGTTTTCACACAGTTGATCAGTTAATAAGTTTTTCAAGCAATTTGTCAAGTGCCAACATCTTTAGTGTTGATGATTTTATCATTAAAAGCTACACCCAGAGAGAAAAATATGAATAACTTAACAGTTATTAAATGATAAATTACACAAGACCTGTGAATGTATTTTAATTTTATCAATATTTGTCCTTGAGTGTGGCAGGTTAAATTTATAGTTTGAAATTATTACCCATCCTGTGAACTGTTATTAGCTTCTGCTTCTATGTTAATGAGCCTGTTCTCAGGTATATTCTCCTCATCATCCACATCATCTGGATCTTTACCATCATCTGACGAACTCTCGTCGGATTCATTGAAGATATCCTCCACCTTTAAATATACATCAAAATGGTTAATAGACCATAACAAAGGTTAACACCTATGTAAACCCATACCTGCATAACAAGTATTTTAAGGTGTACTACCTTACATTTAAGTGCTTTATGTGGAAGTGTTCTTTTAACTCCTTATGTGAATCTGACAGATGCAATGATATGTAAATCAAAATAACTTTTTTTCTAACCCTCCAAATTAGAAATCTGATTTTTGTACCATGACAAATGCAGAAAGCCTACACAAGCTATAACTGTTGCTGGAGCAAATCCAAAAATCCCGTCTTGAGCTCCTACTAAAACTGTTGTTGCCCAACTTTTTACCAATTTGCTCGTAAAATTTCCAAATCCGTATTCAACAGGGATCGTGAAATAACACCGCCACATACTTCTCTATCCATATCCGCTATGTCGTCGCTGGAGAACACGAGCAGGGGGTTAATGGTGTCCGCGAACCGGCCGGACGGCGTACGCTTGCGGGGCGCCGGCGCGGGCGGCGGACTGCTGCAGTGAGCCGGTGGCCGCCGCGCTGTACTCTAGAAAGGGGAAATGCAGCTTTGATTAGCAAATCCGTACTTATATGTATTTAAATGCTAAAGTGTGTCTGTTCGATACCTATTCATAGCCAAATAATGCTGAACCTATTTTGCTGAATGTAATACAAATTGTAACAAAAATGTAAGGGACACATACAAACTCTAAAGTATTATTACTTATACTTTGGGTTTTGTATGTGTCCCTTACATGGAGTTTACAGTGAAAGTGGCAATGACTGAAAACGAAAAAAATTGTGTGATGTGATTTGTTTGGACAAGCTCATGTCAGCACTTGCCATAAAAAAACGTTCGCTATCAGCGCAGCTACTTTTACATCGAACTTTATATAAAAAACATACACATAAAATTGTTAACACTTATCACAATCAAAGGATGGAGTAACATCAGTGGGCAGTGTATGAACTGACCTCCTAGATAATCTTTAAGAGTTAATTGCCATAACATTTTAACAATGTGTAATGAGCTGATATATATTCAGCGGGAGTAAATCTATGTGCAAAGCTTTTTTTAAAATAAAATTACCTGTCCACCTCTCTGCAATGGATAAAGCCTCTCATCAACTCTTTCCCACCGTTCAGCACAGCTCCATAACCACTCTGGTGTAACCACTTGCAGCTTTTTACTCTCTACCATTTTTCGGCTTGCATTTACTTTTGCTGTGCCTGGAGATAAAGTGTTATTGTAGAATTTAGAAATTGTAATCTTTCAATTGAATCCTAACAAAGAAAAAAATCTTAATTTGATTATACACTGATTTTATTTGATTATGTACTGCCTCTAATTTTTGTAATTTGGGTTATTGGTTATCTATATTATTCATTCAAAATTTTATAATGCAACAAGTAAATTCTAATTCTTAGGAGTTACTGTGTGATCTATATAATTCATTGATTGATTTCAAATATTTATAATACAATTAATATTTCACTAAACATACCAGATCTTACTGCAACTAAATGTGTAGAATTTTCTGTAAAGTCTTGAGTTACTTCGGCACCTAAACTCTTAGCCACGAGATAAGCTCTGGATGTCTCTAGTCTCTGATGCGTCGGAACTAACCCACTGAATACCAGACTGACTCCAGACAATACTTTGCTTTTTACTTCTGGGATTATGAACTTGAGATCAGGTATTTCCTTCTTGCCCATTTTATCGTACACGTCATAAAAATGCCTAAAATTATGATATGGCTATAATGCACAACATAAGTTCATTAGAAAAAATTAGAACTAGACTATTAAGTCTGGTCAAAATAACTTGACACAGAATTTCATAAAAATTTTGATATTTTATTTTAAGTTTTTTGCCAACTTATGGCAAATGGACTATCACAAATGTTTTTATGAAATTTCGTTTAACAAAATTGCTAGGCCAAAAATAAATTGTATATTTACAATCTACTACTTTACTCTTTGAAGAAATTAATAATATTTTTTGTACTCTATACTTACTTATGTATCCTTTTCAGTATATCCTCTAAATATATTAAATAATCATCTGGATCTTCTGCCTCAAGCTCACCATCTGCATTTTTTATCCAAGCCTGTCCTGTGCATGCCAATTTTGGAGCCTCTTGTATGTCAACTTTTTCAGATTTTTCAGTTTTCTCTGTTATTTCCGGTTTATCAGCTTTTTCTGACTTATCTTTATCCACTATTTTACCATTATCACCTTCATTTACTTTAACATCTATATTTTCTTTACTCTCTATATCATTTTTCTCTATAATGGGCTCAGCATCTAGCGTTGGTAACTCATTATTAACTTGTGATCCATTCTTCCCAACTAATTTACTCTTATCTTCAACTGAAAATAAAATCGCTTAATTCATGTAATGTTATTAACAATAACATTTTATCAAATGGGTATTATACTGCACAAGACAAAGACAGCAAACATTTTTGTAACCTGTTTGATACTTAATTTATTTAAAAAGGCACATTTAAATTTTTTGTATCTTTTATCCTTGTAATGAAATAATTTAATTAATGAGTGTCATCCTCGTATCTGTCTATCTTTAAGTTCTTAAGTAAAGAAAGTCTTCAATAGGATTATTTTGCTTTTTGGATTGCATGCGAAACTACAAAAATATTATAATTGTAATTTGTATCTCAATCCAACATCTACTGACTACTTCTGTAAAACAGAAATAAAAATACATAAATGTTTATCAAAATTCCGCTTTGTTTAGAGGCTATGTTCACACCTATATATAAGCACAATTTGTTGACCACTAAATTTTTTATTCATTAAATTACTTACAAAACGGAGGTGGTGCATTGATATCACCAGTTGACTGGAAAAATGAGTATGGTCGGACATGGATCAGGTTAGCCGCATGCCTCCATACATCTTCTCTGTCATCAATTATACACACCATATTGTCCCCACACGGAAACAGAGCCCTGCAAAAATCAGAATCTGTGAAAAAGGTGGCTTTGTTTCATTTGCATTAATATATAGCTTAGGTAAGTTAGTAACCATGAGCACCCAACCTTTTTTTAGCAAAAACTATGCACATTTTCTAGAGTTTATTATATCAGTGTACAATAAAATACCTCATACATATTCTAATTAGATTTGGAGACTTACTTTAAATTAGCTGATTTTGTTCTAGCATCAAAGCATTCATCTCTTGACAAAATTCTATGCGAGAAGTACTTCTTCCCAGGGTCTAACAATTCAGCAACAGCATGAGCATACTGTCTTGCTCCAAAAGTACACACATGTAACTCATAATTCTTTGCAGCTGATTCAAGAAACTCCTGTGTTCTCGGCCGTAGCCTTGTGTGACACCATCTACCTTGGTTGCCTGGGCCGCGGAGAAAGAAGTGCAATACTCCCTGGAAATTTTATAGGAAAATATTAAATTCCAAGTTTAAACATAACTAAGAATGAATTACTAAATAATACAATAAATCATTTAACTAAGATCTGTTAAAAAAATTATTCTACTTAAGAATTAAATTGTACCTTTAAATTAGGTGGTATGTCATCATTTGTTGTATGAACAAGTGTTTGGTCAAGATCAACTAGCAGAACCAACTTCCTATGTTTGAGTAAGCGATCAGCATCTTCTCTGCCCAGTTTCTGTGCCAACTCCTCAGACACCTGAAAAGATGTGTTTTATGAATATTCTGTAAATGCAGATTATATTATAATAAGTTTTCGTACTGTACTTTTTTGTACTTGTGATTTATCACGTAAACATTTAGGAACGATTTTTGAGTAAAGTTAAAAATTGGCGGTAAAATTTACTTTTAACTCGGGCACCGAGTGGACCATTGGTACCACGGCGACGTCGAAATTGGGTGTTTGTTCCGCGCGTAGATCTGCACCACACTCTGCGCACATTTCTGCCATAACAGTTGGATGTCGGCATACTTTTAACTCTCCAATACATCCTCTGAAATAAGCAAAGTTTTTTACTGTTTTAAAGCTTTGCATCAAATAAAGTTAACAGTTTGCGTTCTTTACTGTTTGGTGACAATGTAGCAGTAGATAGATCCTCGTATTATTACTTTAAAATGCAAAATAAACATTGTAAATAACTTTTGCGGCAAAACATGTTGTGACGTCACTTACCCTGGTTCAACGATGTCTCCTTCTTTCACCTTGATGGATGTGACGGTACCAGCGTGCACCGCTTTGAATTTCTTTATTACGGCATCTTTTCCCGATGAATCACTGTATAAAAATAATATCTGGCCGGTTGATACAGATGCACCTTGTTTTATTTTCCATTTTTCTACTTTTAGAGGTTTTTCTGATGGAACAGAAATAGACACAGTTTTGTCCGCCATTTTGAACGGAAATTGCGCATTTGCGTTTAGAATTCGAATCTCATTGGTTGAAATGCAATATTTTTGGCGCTAAATTTTTGTCGACCAATGGAAAAATAGATTTTTTAAATCGATTGGATTTTTGAAACAACTTGGAAACTTGGCAGTACAGATTATAATTAATGTGTTCCGTTTGACGGATTTGCCATTCTTAAGAAAGGCCTGTCTATTAATCGAAATCGTTTTTGGTCATGTAATGTGTTTACGATTTTTTTAGTTTATGTAAAACTCTGCCTATAAACATAGTAAAATATGTTATAAGATCATCAACTTGCGACAGACCTACAGCTGACAGGTTGATTCACACAAACGCACTCATCTCGTGATATTTTCATTTTTTACTGTCTTGAATGTCTTTGAACAGAGACGTTCAGGACAAAGTGTTTGTTTCCTAATTTTATCGAATATCACGATACGTAACACGTTAATAAAATATGCATCAATTAAATATTTTTGCAGCGTTTGCATGACTCTGCAGTACGAAAAATAATCAATTTTCTCCGTTCAGAATAAATTGATGGGATTTTAGTCTGTAGGCAATGGGGATTAGACAGATGATTAAAATATTATCTGTGTAGGAAATCACTGTTACAAGTTTAAAAAATTTTGCCAAAATACGGTAGTCTTTAAACAACAGAAAGTGGCAAAATTAATTAAACAATTATTATCCCACAATTTTATATAAGCAACCATAAAATAATCCACAGAAAACAATTATTAAATAAAAAAAGTATTTCTTAGCCCTTCCTAGCTATTCTAGATCGCGTGGTAAATTTATGCAGCCTTTCTCTGTATTTTCTGTCTGACAGCTTTTTTTTTAATAATTAAAAGCGGGTAAGCGAGCAAACGGATAACTTGATGAAAAGCAACTACCGCCGCCCATAGACATCAGCTACATCAGAAGAGTTGCAGGTGCGTTGCCAGCCTTTCAAGAAGGAATACGCTCTCTTTTTGAAGGTTTGCAGGTCATATCAATCCAGTAATACTGATGGTGATAGTTCATTCGAGAGAATTCCTGTGGGAGGTAGAAAGTTACGCGATAAAGATGATACGGGTGTTAAATTTTTGCAAAGGACGATGATGAAAAGTTGCAGATAGAATGATTCCAAAATCCAAATAATTCCTCTGAGCACTTCCCATGATATAGTCTATGCGTTAGCCTTTTATATAGTTTGCGCAGTCTATTAAGAATGCAGAGCAAACAAAATGTTCTAAATCACAAATCTATTTTAGTAGTAGCTTTCATCTATGAGAACAAAGCTACAAGTCCTAGAACCACGAATATGGTGAAAACGTTAATGTGATTATGGCAACCCTAAATTAAAAATTAAAAACACGAAAACACTGCAAAACACTTTTTGTAGGCGTAACGAGTTTATTTACAATAAAACTTTGTTTGTCTATAATAAATAGAAATTAGTTCTATTCACAATTGGATTACCATGACGGAGGAAAACATAACAGTGAGTGATAATTCAGATCTGGAAGATAATACACAGGAGCTTCGTGGCTATTTGAGTAAATGGACTAACTATATTCATGGTTGGCAAGATAGATTTATAGTTTTGAAAGATTCTACTTTATCCTACTACAAAAGCGAGTTAGAAAGCAATCTCGGTTGTCGCGGAGCCTTATGTTTGAAAAAAGCTAAAGTCAAGGTAAGGAGCATTTAAACAATTTAAAATCTAAATTGACAATAAAATTAATTTGTCCTTGTGACTAAATGTCTTCCTTAAGTTTTTATGAATGCTTACAATTCTAAAGATGATTAGGTACTTTGTGAAGTTTGATGCCGAACAGTTTATGAAAAAAATGTTTATTTCAGCCACATGAATTTGATGACTGTAGGTTTGATGTGTCAGTGAATGATTGTGTTTGGTACCTAAGAGCTGCCAATCCAGAAGAGAAGCAGCAGTGGATTGATGTTCTTGAGTCATTTAAGGTGAGTTTCATTATAAGCACCATTTCAAAAGTAATGTATAATCATAGAAGTTGAAACAGATACTGATTGTGGACCTAAGTAATTATGTCAAACTAATCGCGATTTACATGGAATCGACATTTTCCGTCCAAATGACCACAGAGATCTAGTTGATGGCTCTCTTTCAATTTCCCCCATTGTACAAGCTTATATCTTGTCATGCAGGCTTTCCACATAGGCAATGATTGTTGATCATCATGTAGGCATCTAAACATAGCACTTTGTCAATGAGTTGGTCAAAGGCAAGCAAAGATGATGATTGCCAAGCAGAGCCGGTCTGCCCTCTACTTGATACTGCTTTTGTGCTACTTTTCTAATTGCCAATTTTGATAATTCTATAGGATAAGGATAGATAGGAACTAAGGACAGTTATCTTTTTACCTATAGATTAATCAAAAATATAAACAAAATATTTTATGGAAACATCTCAAGTATTCATTTTGTATAGTTTGAAGTTGTGTTCTAATTATATAAATTAAAAACGATGTTACCTAAAAGCTCATATCAATGATTATAAAAAAAATCACATTTTAAAAGCATATTTTACTCTTGCAATATTATTTCTTGTTAAATAATATTTGATGTAAAATTTACATATTGACTCATAACAATTATTATAGGTTAAGATACCCCTTATCTGAAATAGCTGTGAGTCATGTGTTTATCTGGGCAAGTTGGTTATATCTAAATCAGCTGATAGTATTTACAATCATTCAATATTGTACTTTCAAGTTAGACTGTTCTGCTTTCAAGTTAGACTGTTCTGGTGTCCTCAAGCTAAAATGCCGCAATGTACAAAAAGTACTTTTTGAGTTATGAGCAAAAAACATGGAAATTTTTCTAAGGGTTTAGTACATTATAACGGCAATATTAATTATAAATCACTCAATGACTATAAAAGCTAGAAAAAAATAGTAATACACGTCGGTAGATCTTTTCTTTTCTGATTATGATAGCATCAAAATGTCAAAATCGACTAGATGTTGGTTAACGGCATATAAGCTTGAGGATGGCAGTGTTTTCCACGCACACATGGACTTCCTTAACAAGATTATTTCAGCTACATAAAATGCTTATATAAATTTCATTTTGCTCTTCGCTACTACAGAGCAGTGATGACATGGGTGCTAGAGCAATATCACTAGTAAATAAAACTTAGATCATATAGTGGCATTTTATTGGTCCAAAATAATCTTGTTGTCAGTGACAGCTTGCAGTGGACCAACAGCCTAACAATTTATTTTTATAAACTGTAGAAAATGAAATTTCGGACTCAATTATTAGATAATATTCATCTAAATAATTTCTAGGAAATAGTTTGTGAATTGTTCTTAATAAGCACATGATATTCCTTTATGCAACACACCTATTGCATGGTTGGTTGTCAAACCAAAATGCTTTAGTCAATACATTTCTTCATCCAAACTTTTCTTTCTGTGCTGTATTTTATTTATGACGAATTTGTGCATTCTTCATGCATGGATCATGTGCATTTGTGCAGCTTTACACTTGATGCTATTCTAGCTTTAAAAGTTTAAATTTTTTAAAATATTTTAGTAGTATACATATACATCTCTATACTCAAGAATTATATGTATCATGATGTAATTATCTTGATACATATAGTCTTTGAGACCTTGGGGGGGGGGGGGGGGGGGGGGGGGGGGGGGGGGGGGGGGGGGGGGGGGGGGGGGGGGGGGGGGGGGGGGGGG